>JAXQQM020073847.1:0-122097 GCA_034641835.2 Pinus albicaulis
AAAACCTTGTGGCTGCTCAATGTACACCTCCTCCTGTATGAAGCCATTGAGAAATGCAGTCTTCACATCCATCTGGTGGATCTTCCAACCCATCTCTGTTGTTATCAATATAATGGAGCGAATCAAAGTATATCGAGCCACGGGAGCGAAGGTCTCCTCATAATCAACTCCCTCTAACCTAGGAGAACCCTCTAACTACAAACCTTGCCTTGAATTTCTCAATGTTGCCATCTGCAACATGCTTTACCTTGTAAAGCCATCTGGAAGTAACCACGAATTTTCCCTCAGGCCTCAGCACCACCTCCCAAACATCATTCTTCATGATAGACGAATACTCCTCCTGCATGGCCTCTCTCCAGACCTGCTGGCTAGCTGCCTCCTCATAGCTAGAAGGCTCAGAGTCAACGATGTTGGCAACCATTGCCATATAGCTACAAAACCTCTCAAGTGGTCTGCGCTCTCTAACCGACCTCTTCGGCCCAGCAACAGATGTGGCCTCTCTCAAGGTATCCTGAAGCCACTTGGGCTTCCTCTTCCCTGAACACACTTCTCCCACTGGAGAATGAAACTCCTCCTCGTCATCAGAAGCCTGAACTCCTAAATGTCTGTCTGTTGTCCTCCTGCCTAAACCTAAACCTGTAGATGTTGAAGTATCGTGTGAACTGTCCATCAGTGGACTCCCTAGTGAACTGCTTTGTGGACTGCTCTGCATGTTGCCTGAAGCACCACCCCTCTGACTCTACGAGCCACTGCTCACTGACGGACTTGACACCGTAATCGATGTACCTCCTGATCCTCTTGATCCCTGCCCACTGGATCCCTGCGACTGACTCAGCTACTCCTGAGGGTCTGGCTAATCCATCTAACTCTCGTGACCTCCTGAAAGCCCTGTCCTCCTTGAACTTCACATCCCGCCTGACAACAACTCTCCTCGATGCAGGAATATAAATCTGAAAGGCTTTCGAGGTCTCACTGTAGCCCACAAAGATACCCTTCTCTGCGGTGGGCTCTAGCTTGGTCCTCTTCTCCTTGGGTACGTAGGAGTATGCAATACACCCAAAGATACGGAAGTGACCAACATCAACCTTCTTCCCAAAAAAAGCCTCCTCCGAAGTCACATGCCCCAAGGCACGATGCGGACTCCTGTTCTGCAAATATACAGCAGTGTTGTAGGCCTCTGCCCACAAAAACAATGGTAACCCCTGATCATGTAACATGGCTTTGGCGGCCCCAATGATGGATCTGTTCTTCCTCTCCGCAACCCCGTTTTGTTGGGAGTTGTAAGGAACTGTGAACTCCCTCTTAATGCCTGCCTCCACACAATACTCAACAAACTCACCAAGGGTGTACTCCCCTCCATTGTCCGACCTCAGGGACTTGATCTTCCGACCTGTCTGAGTCTCCACAAGAGCTCTGAACTCCTGAAACCACTTGAAGACCTCACTCTTGGTCTTCAAGAAATAAATCCAGGTCCTCCTGGAGTGATCATCAATGAATAAAACATAATACTCATATCCACTCAAGGAAACATGAGACATCCGACCGCTCACATCAGTATGAATCAAATCAAGTATCCCAGTCGATCTGATGTCACTATTGGGAAAAGAGGATTTGGCAAACTTGCCCATAGCACATCCTCTGCATGTATCAATGTGATCAGTACTGAAATCTGGCACACCTGTAGTGATCTCCCGCAATGTCCTCAAGGCCCCATGATACATGTGCCCCATCCTGCGGTGCCAAATATCGCACATCTCTAAACTGCTAGCTCTGCTGTCGGTACTACTACTCAATGTAAAAAGGGGCTGAAATGCAAACTTGTACACCTTTGCATGAATAACTCTAGCTGAATCAGCTGGAGCGCCCCTAAGATATATAAGCACCTTTCCTCTACTGAACAATATCTCATACCCTCTATCCTCCAATGTTGAGACGGATATGAGGTTCTTCCTCATCCCCGGCACATATAGAACATCTGACACCTTCAAGGGAGGTTTTGGGTTCCCTATCAAATGTCAATATCCCCACACCGACTACTCTAACAATGTTGTCGTCTCCGAGTACTACCTCTATATCAGTGCCTCTCTGAAAGCTCTGAGAAGTACTCACGGATTCCTGTCATATGACGTGAGGCCCCACTGTCAACATACCAGATACCTGAAGATGCTCCACTAGTGGAGGGAAATGCACAATCCCTCTCAACCTTCGTGGTAGGTGATCCTACACTAGTGGACTCACAAGCAATAAACCCAAACTCTCGATCAAAGCTCTCCGAAAAGTCCTCTATCTCTACTGATGTTGCCATGGTCTTGTTGTTCCCCTTCTTCTTCTCCGAACACACAACTGCATAGTGTCCCATCCTCTGACAATTCCAACACTTCACCTTGGAATAGTCCTTATGTGTGTTCTCCTATTTACCTTTACCTTTGCCTTTGCCCCCACCACCACTTATGGAAGCTTGCTTCTTTCTGTTGCCTTTCTTGCCTCCTGCTAACAGTACTACATACTCATTCTGCTCAACTGGTTTGGCTGCTCCAAGCTGGTTCTTTTTTATTTCATTCTGTATGCAATCATCCCAGAACCTCTCCCAAGTGGGAAGGGTCTCATGTGCACAAACCCCATCAGCAAAGTTTAGCCATGAACTGGGAAGGCCATTCACTGCAATCCGCACCAACTCAGTGGGTGGAATGACCTCTCCAACTGGTGCCAACGCATCTCTCACATTAGTGATCTTTGTGAGATATGCAGTAGCACTATCAGTCTTAGTCATCTTAATGGCCTTCAACTTCTCTCTTCAGACCATTTTCATGTTCTCATTGGTACTCTAGTAGAGATTGGTCAAGGTTGTCCACATCTCATGAGCAAGTCTCTTTCCTCTCACATGAGGAATGACATGGTCTTTAATACCATCCAAAATCAGTCTCTTACCCTTGTTATTCTTCTTGTTAAAGTCTGCCAACTGAACAGCATCAGTAGGCACATTCACAGGGTGTTGTTGGGTATTCACCATGATACCCCAGACTTCTGCCTCCTCAAAGATGCTCTGCGTTCTTTCCTTCCATACACTGTAGTTGCTATGCCCATCCAACCTATCCTCCACCTTCAAGCCCAATGACATGTTTGTTGTCCTAATAAACTGAAAAAAACATTGTTGTAGTAAAGGTCCTGTTTTCTGTGTGAAAAATCAGCTTGCTGTCCCAAACTGCGTTTTTCAGCAATCTAGCTCCAATACCATGTAGAAATTTTTGTTCCCAACCCCGGTTTTCAGTTTCTCCTTATTTCTCCCATATAGTTAAATACTCATTCCTATAACCATACATTCAACAAGCTGGAAAAAATAAATATTTTCTGAAAACACAAATTCTGGAAATTTCAGTGCTGAAATGAAATAATAAAAACTCATAAAAAATAAATCAGCCACACACAGAAACTTGACATGCTGACTTTTGGTCAAGATGACCCTGGAAAAACCCCCTACAACTCTTGGGGAAAACCAATTCGAAAGCTTCTTTTTATTTCTAAATATGCTTTTACAGTGAAAAACAAAACACAGTAAAAAATTACAGCAAATACAAAACCCACTTATCTCGATTTCCATGTCAACCTCCAACCTCAAAAATCGTGCCAACAACAAACAGAAATTTAACAAAAAAATTACAGCATTAAATGCTATACTTTCAGCCTCAAAAAATGTGCCAGAATTTGCATGTACAGACTGTACAAATTTTGTATGGAAATGTACAATAGCCTCTCCTCAATTTCCAAGTCCTGAAATAGCCTCGAAATTTGTGCTCTTTGCTGCTGAAAATCGCTCTTCGAAATATGCATTGTACCTTGCCTCGAAATTCATGCAACCTTGTTGTACATATTTTCTGTCTTGGTAAACGTGCCAATAAACGATGTTGTATTGAAATGTTGCCTTGGGAAATGTGCCCTCCTATTGTACGGATTTTCTGTGTAGCCATTGTTGCTCTCCCTCCGCTAAGAAATTTCTCTTCAGCTTTCTCTCCTCTCTCAATTTGCTCATGAAAGAATGAATGATATTTTCTATCATTTTCTTCCTTTAACCTAACCCTAAGTGACTTTTGGAGAATCCCTAAATCCAATGGCTGAGATAGCTTTAGATATAGGGCTGAGATCAAATGCTCATTTAAATCTAACTTTCTATTTTTTTAATTCACCCCAATTTAATAAAGACCCTCTTAGTCATTTATTTCCAAAGTCACTTTTCACTTTCTAATTTCGCATTGACTTTATTAAATTCTCTTTAAAATTAGACTTAGTAACTTTATCACTTAAAGTCACTTTTAAATTAAATTTGACTTTATAACTTATAAAGTCACTTTAGGAAAAAAATTAAATTCTTTTGGACACTTTTCCCTAGGCCAAAGATCAAAGCCTTAGGGAACCACCTGTCCTCCAGTGACCAAATTTCAACATGGGAGAGGGGAAGGGAAATGTTCATTGAAGGATAATAAGGGAGTAGAGTTTGTAGAAAACTGAGCTACAACATTCTTTTCAAGGTCATGAGAGGGCTCGTGTAGAAGAGAAGCAGAGGACGGTTATGATTGATATCCATGTTGCTCAGACTGACCATGCTCAATTAACAAAGAATCCCCACTAATACCTTGATCATTGGAAGCTGAGACTGGTTGAATTTCATTTTGCTCGGGATTGACATGTTCAATGAGAAAAAATCCCCAACCTTGACCTCTGTCACTTGGGATTGACTCTGACTGGCTTTCAAGTTGCTCGAGCTTAACATGTTTAATGGAAAAAGGCTTGCCACTCTGACCATCAGCAAGAGCTAAATCTGATTGACTTTCATTTTCTTCAAGCTTAAGATGTTTAGTGGAGAAGAGTTCCCTGCTCAGATACTTATCAATGGAGAACAACTCCATTTGAGTCTCATAGTGTTCAAGCTTAATATGTTCAACGGGAATAGGCTTCTTGTTTAGACAACCATCACTTGAAACCAGATCTGATTTCCTTTCACTTTGTTCAGTCTTGAACAAGCATTCCCTGACTGAAACTTCGCCAGTATGTGTATCACACTCCTTGAAAGCCACTGTCAACAGTTGTCAACAACGTTTTTGGAGTAGATTGAGCAACCGAAATCCCTGAAAATGGGGCCATTGCAAGCACACAACATAAGTGGCTAGCGATATTTGAACTAAATATCAAAAAATGGGAAACAATTTGAATGTAAAATGTAAATCCACTTCTTACTTGCAAGATCCTTCGACATTTCAGTGCAAAATGGAAACATTCTTCAACAGCTACTGATATTTGAGGCTTGCAATAACTTCAACTGCAGACTTGGAGACAGTGTCTGCACATCAATGCAAACTCGTTAAAACCCCACTCCAGCAATAATAAAAAAATATGTGTCCAAAATATTCGTGTTGAAACATTTTACAGGGTCCACTATTTCATAGGTATCAATCCCTTGCAAATTAAGATGTCGTACTATTTTAAAACAGTTTATGTTGATAATTTGCGTTGTATGGAGTTTGGATATGGCAAATTTTCATATCAGTCAGTTATTGTAATTAGATTTAAATTTTGTTTCTAATTTACATTTGCTAAGTTTCCAAGTCTGAGTGGAACTCTCACTTAGCTCCTAAGTTGTTTGCGTGAGCTGAGTCTCAACTTCGATTGAAAATGCAGAAGCTATCAATTCAAATATTGCCATTTGAATAAATCAAATGCTATAATTGGTTCATGTCTCTTGGAGTCAGATTAGTACCATCTTGATGATAAGTATTAGTGTTAACATCTTGAATGGTAATTCTAGTAGTTTAAGGAATATCAGATTATTGTAGCTAGTCTTGTTAAGGTCCCACAAAGTTTGTATGTCATTTAATCCTCCAAATGCTTCTAAAACATATTTGATTATGATAATGATTTGAATGAACATTTGGGTTCCCGACAGTTTGTCACATTTAATATTGAAGTATTTTATAAATAGTTTTGATTGTGATAATAGTTTGAATAAAAAATTCTGACATTTTGCTTTTACATTTCATCTGGTTCTTTATCGAACAAGAGAATTATTCAATGAAACTTTGCAAGATGCTTGGAAGTTTTTAATTTTGGAGTATCGCAACTGAAGGTTTTATTGCTTTAATTGTGTACAGGCATCCAGTCCAATGCAAGTCAAATATGCAGATGGTGAATTGGAAAGAATAGGTAAGTAATGTGTGATATCCTATCAAGAATTGCACTTATTTTCTGCAAGGTTAACTTTTTTGGAAGATTGAATTTATTTATAAATGTCCTACAGATACATTAGGGGAAGAGTTTATTCTCCCTTTTCAGTTTTTTTTTTTTTTCCTTTATTCAATTCCTTAAAGAAACATGCCCCGAGGAGCTGCACTAAGAAACTGGACTTGCTTTGGCTTACATGCTCCATCTGATAGATAACTATTGCACCAAAATTGCCTGGATTGTGCGCTCGGCCTCATTTATTTAAAATATATGCCATACAATAGAGGCATATTGTAGGGAGAGTGGAACCAAGCTATGCCACTTAACTGTTTGCCTGCAATAGGACAGAGTTGTTGTGTACCTCTGGCCTGTGCAATTAAACATAAATATTGGAGAACCATTTCTCCAAACTTTCATTTGGGGCGCACTGGGTCAGATCAATCATCTTATACAACAGGAGCACAAAATCAAGCCACATGGCCTAAGTCCTTCTTGGAGCAAAGACAATTACCTTAGATTTATCTTCAATATGCTGTTGCATTGCAGCAAATCTTGGCTAAGAACTTATGTTTCTGATCAATGATAATTGTCAGCTTGTCCAAATGGCAGCAAATATTCTGTTGACTATTCCTTTTGCATATCAGAATCTCAGATATATGATAGCACAATATATATTGTGCAAGCTCTTTCCACTCTGTACCATTTAGCCTTAGATGTTTAACTTAGTTCTAAAGTGGCCTCAGATCATGTTGTCTTTTCACGAGGTTGCTACTGGAGGATCTAATGGACCTTTAGGAAGAGTTCCTATTAATATGAGTAGCACCTAAAGCGAACCCCTTTCCTTATTTGATATTTATTTTGAGTGCAGTTTTCACGTGTTTTGGATTTTAGTTTTTAGCTTCATTTATAATGGCCATGTTGTATCACAGTGTTATAGTGTACATACACTCTTGATGATAAATTTAGAATAGAGTAGTTCATCAATGCATGGCATGCCTCATTGACAATGGTCCTAAGCTTGGAAATATGATTAGTAGTCTACTGCTCTTTGAAGTTTGAACCAATGTTGCTGGAGTGTCATAGGAGTTAGTAATATCTTTATATTCCATATGAGGAATATACATGTTACAGTCCTCGAGGGACTATCAGAAAACAAGGACGACAAGGCGTGAACCCATTGCAAGGATATACTCATTATGAGCTCAACTTATCACAAGCTAGAATTAAGCCTGGGTGGGGAGTATAACAACTCTCTCCCAACCATCCAAGCTACATGTAGAATGCCAACTTACTCACATAATATATGAAATTATGCATATTTGTGCTACAGGAGTGCCATGTTTTCCATAGTGGTTCAACATTCTAATAACTTTCGAACTTACAAAAGCTCCCATACCAGGAAAATAGATTTGAGAAAAAATACAAACGAAACCCATAAAACTTGAATTTTTGACTCTTGAAAATCTGCTCTGGATCACCTCTATGCTGGATCATATGGTCTGTAGGACTTGCAAACTAATGGCTACCCTCTCCTTCGTTGTTGTTGCAATTCTTCGCCTTGCTCGGAAAATAAAAAAATCCTGTTTTGATTTTCTATCTCTTTCTCAATACTCTTCTTGAGAAAATAATTGATTTATTCCTCTCTTTCATTCCTTTTATAATTTTGAGCTGGGCCAAATCTCAAATTTCAATGGTCCAAAATTCAACTTAAATCACTAGTACCCAAACATAGGCACTTATTTAACTTAAACTCATTTTATAAAAAGATGTTCACTTTATGAATCTTGCAACTTGGATGTTTTGCTTTTGTGGAAATATCTGTCAGAGCTACAATCATCAACACTCCCTCTTAGCGAGAAAGTTATTCTCCATCACTCCAAGTTTATCTCGAAAGAAGACAAACTTTCCTTTTGCCACAGGTTTGGTGAGTATATTTGCAACTTGCTTATCTGTCGAAATATACTTGAACTTGATTGCTCCCTTGTTTGGTGAGTATGCTTGATGAAACGATATTTGATCTTGATGTGTTTCTACCTGTCATGAAATACATGATTCTGTGAGAGTTTCATGCAACTCTCATTGTCACAATGAGTCATCATAGGCTCTTGCTCTTGATAAAACAATCCTGTAAGCAGCTTGCTGAGCCAAATTGCTTCACAATTAGCCAAAATGGCTGCCATAAACTCACATTCAGTCAAACTGAGTGCTACTGAAGTTTGCTTCCTGCTGAAACAGGAAATTGTTGCAGACCCCAAACTAAACCAATATGAAGAGGTGCTCATTCGATCTGTATCACTCCCTGCACAGTCTGAGTTTGAATAGCCCGTAACTTCACCACTTTCCATCAAGGTACCTCAAGCCACACTCTACTGTGCCCTACAAATATATGAGCATCAGCACATGTTCTGCCCCGATCCAATGCACCTGCCTTGGCTCCACCATGTACTGCCTCAAGGTGTTAACAACATAACAAATGTCTGGTCTAGTGTTGATTAGATACATAAATGAGCCAATCAACTGCGTGTAAGGTTTGCTCAAACCATCTAGGCCTCCTGTCTGATTCGGAGGGGGCTAATTTCCCCTTTTACCCAGAAGACTGCCCCCCTGCGCAGTAGAAGTCTCTGAACTTTGCTCATCGTTTGGATCCACCTGTTGGATATCCTTTGCAATTGTAGGTAGATCATGATTTTTCTTGGAGGTCAAATCTTTATTGAACTTGACGTTCTTGCTCACAATTGTCTTCTGCTGTGTGGATATAAAGATCCTGTATGCCTTCGACTCTTCATTGTATCCATCGAATGCCCTTCTCACCTGAGGGCTCCAACTTTTCCCTCTTCACCACAGACACACGGATTTAGACTGGACAACTAAAAACCTTGAGATGTCCTATCTCGGGTCTCACCTCTGTAAATGCTTCCTTTGGGGTCGTGTCCTCGAGAATCTTGTGGGAACTCCTATTTTGCAAGTAACACGACTGTGTTGCATGCTTCTGCCCATAGAAACAACGGCAAACTCTGATCTTGGATAATGTCCTACACAGAACTGATGATGGATTTGTTCTTCCTCTCTACAACCCCATTCTGCTTCGGGTTGCAGTATCTTCTTCTTGATTCCTGCATACTTACAGAAATATTTGAACTCATTGGTGGTATGTGCAGCCCCATTGTTAGATCTCAACACTTTGATCTTCTTGCCTGTCAAGTTTTCCACCTGAGCGTTGAACTTCTTGAACTGGCTGAAGACCTCATCTTTGGTATTCATGAAGTAGATCCAGTTATGCTCAGCCCCATTGTTAGATCTCAACAATTTGATCTTCTTCCCTGTCAAGTTCTCCACCTGAGCGTTGAACTTCTTGAACTGGCTGAAGACCTCATCTTTGGTATTCATGAAGTAGATCCAGTTATGCTCAGCCCCATTGTTAGATCTCAACAATTTGATCTTCTTCCCTGTCAATTTCTCCACCTGAACTTTGAACTTCTTGAACTGGCTGAAGACCTCATCTTTGGTCCTCATGAAGTATTTCCAAGTCTTCTTGGAGAAATCATCAATGAAGCTGACATAATAGGATGCACCCTTCACTGATGCCATTGACATAGGCTCACAAACATCAAAATGTATTAGATCCAAAATCCCTTTGGATTGAGTCCCTCTGCTGGGAAACGAAGCCTTGACAGACTTGCCAAGTGCACAACCTCTACACAATCCCTGAAGATCTAGACTGAACTTTGGAAGTCCAGCGACCTTCTGTCACAGTATGGGTAGTGTCCTATAATGCAGATGCCCCACCCTCTTGTGCCAAAGGTAACATAGGCTCTCACTGTCATGCACCATTGACATAGGCTCACAAACATCAAAATGTATTAGATCCAAAATCCCTTTGGATTGAGTCCCTCTGCTGGGAAACGAAGCCTTGACAGACTTGCCAAGTGCACAACGTCTGCACAACCCCTGAAGATCTGGACTGAACTTTGGAAGTCCAGCGACCTTCTGTCAAAGTATGGGTAGTGTCCTATAATGCAGATGCCTTTCAGCAAAATCAGAAGGCTTTTCTGCCTGAATACGAAATGATGTGCAATCTGAGCACATGCGTGCTCCCTTGCATGAACGATGGCTTACTCTTAGGATCCCTTTAGAAGGCACAAAGACAGGTGTGCCTAGTAGAGAGGGAGTTTCACAAGTTGGAGCAAAAGAGAAATCAGCAGAACTGGGCAGAGATCGAGGAGGTGATTTATGCTCAACTAGAAATACATTATGTGCATCTGTTGGCAAGGTATTTTGCACTGGGAGAGGGGAAGGGAAATGTTCATTGTAAGGATAATAAGGGAGTAGAGTTTGTAGAAGACTGAGCTACAACATTCTTTTCAAGGTCATGAGAGGGCTCGTGTATAAGAGAAGCAGAGGATGGTTATGACTGAGATCCATGTTGCTCAGACTGACCATGCTCAATTAACAAAGAATCCCCACTAAGACCTTGATCATTGGAAGATGAGACTGGTTGAATTTCATTTTGCTCAGGATTGACATGTGCAATGAGCAAAAATCCCCAACCTTGACCTCTGTCACTTGGGATTGACTCTGACTGGCTTTCAAGTTTCTCGAGCTTAACATGTTTAATGGAAAAAGGCTTGCTACTCAGACCATCAGCAAGAGCTAAATCTGATTGCCTTTCATTTTCTTCAAGCTTAACATGTTCAGTGGAAAAGAGTTCACTGCTCAGAACTTATCAATGGAGAACAACTCCATTTGACTCTCATAGTGTTCAAGCTTAATATGTTCAACGGGAATAGGCTCCTTGTTTGGACAACCATCACTTGAAACCAGATCTGATTTCCTTTCACTTTGTTCAGTCTTGAACAAGCATTCCCTGTCTGAAACTTCACCAATATGTGTATCACACTCCTTGAAAGCTACTGTCAACAGTTGTTGACAACATTTTTGGAGTAGATTGAGCAACCGAAGTCCCTGAAAATGGGGCCATTGCAAGCGCACAAAATAATTGGCTAGCGATATCTGAACTAAATATCAAAAAATGGGAAACAATTTGAATGTAAAATGTAAATCCATTTCTTACTTGCAAGATCCTTCGACATTTTAGTGCAAAATGGAAACATTCTTCAACAGCTACTGATATTTGAGGCTTGCAATAACTTCAACTGCGAACTTGGAGAAAGTGTCTGCACATCAATGCAAACTCGTTAAAACCCCACTCCAGCAATAATAAACAAATGTGTCCAAAATATTCGTGTTGAAACATTTTACAGGATCCACTATTTCATAGGTATCAATCCCTTGCAAATTAAGACATCGTACTATTTTATAAGCAAGCCCTAAGTGAAAAAAGACACCCCTCAAAACTGGTACCCAAGTCAAAGGAAATCTATTCTTTACAGTGGAGCACCATAGGACATGTCTTTTAAGCACTTCTAATAGAAAGACATGCAGTATGCAATAGTTCTCTGATGAAAGGATGGCTACTAATCTGAAAACAAATCCAGCACACCATATAACTTATGCAGCACACCATATAACTTACTACTGAGTAAAAATCTTGTCAATTTAAGAAAGAAAGAAAGAAATGATCTTATCTACGAGGTTAAAGATAGTTTATGGGACAGATTGCTTCTCCATCTGACTATTGTATTCCGCTCTTTTCCTATGAAGTCTCACAATAAACGCGAAGCATATGCTACATCATCCCATTGACCTTCTTATTGTGGGCATTGGTTGGACATGAATAAAATTATCTTTTATCAATCTAAGGACACAGCAAATGTTTGACAAAAAATGCACACAGAGTAGGGCAATCATAATTCACTCTTACAAATTTTCTCTGGCCAGGGAACTTGGTTAGCGGTTTATTGTCAAGACCAGATTACACCCACCCAGAGATGCATCTGTTTTTGGCTGTGCACAAACTTTGATGTCAATTTTTGCGTCATTGTCCTCTATGTCAATTACCTCAACATTCGACCGCAAGAAGTCCGCAAGCCTACTTACAGAGAACAACTGTCTTGAACCAGGGCCCAATCTGCAAACACTTTTTACCTGTTTCACTATACAACACCCTGCTTGCTTTTCAGAATCCTCACTGGAGCGCGGTTCCGAGAAGCAGCATTTTGTAGGAGTATCAAAATCGGGAGGCTCTTCTTTAACATGACAAAAAAGAGGGTTGTTTTCCCTGGACACGGCCAGATTGGCCTGAACATTTGTTTTCCCTGGGTCAGAGACCCCCAGAGGCTTCGCCGGTGGAAATCCCATGTGATCTTCCTCTGATTCAATAACAATTCCTTTTGCATCAGAAAGGGAAATCCTATTCAAATCCCACTGCGGCCATGGGATTTGATCCTTGGAATCGGTATCGATTGTCTGATCCAAATGAAAAACCTCGAACTCGAATGGGGTACTCTCCGAACAAAACTCACCATTTTCTCAAGCCAGAAACTCTGACAGAGATTTCATTTTTAGTTTCGCACTATGAGGGGTTTCATAATGCGAAATTTCTGAAACAGTTTGGGAAGTATCAAGCGACAAACATGAAGGAGGAGTCAAGGGCAATGCCACCACGATCTCAAGATCTGAGCATAGTGATCACGAATCAGGCGTTTCGTTCTCCATATGGGTATTCTCATCTGATAGATTCTTCATTCTTTCTGCGGGAGAAGAAGGGGTTTCAAACCTTGGTCACAAAAATCCAATTTCAAGTTTACTTCTTGATTGCTAACCCTGGTCATCTATCTGGTCTCATGTGACCTCAGGCTTAACCATTCGAAAGGAGCTCAGGAGTGAAAAAGGTTGTAACTTCTGCATTTTGAGCTCAAATTCAATGAAGCTTGAGTTGTTCTGTTAACTTTTGAAGGCACTTTTTGCATGAGAATCACAGCAATCTCTTCAACAACTTCTAAGTTATCTTAGAGCACCAAGAATTTCAGCAAAACATGCATGACGCTGGACAAAATCAACATGATTCAGCAAATGATGGCTCAAAGATGGGTAATATTCTCCTCTTCTTTCCAAGTTGACACAAATCTTCATGTTAACTACACAGCCACTATGGCTTTACATCAATCTGACAAAATGAAGAAAGATCCTAACCCACTTTGAATACCTAGAAGACATTAATTAAGTTGAAGCTCTCAGTCCACAGCTAAATATGAATCCAATCAGCATCTTGAAATATGTGAAGATTCTAAAGGTCCTAATCAGTAATATATTCATAATGAAGACAACAATTTTTAAAGGAACAGTTGCAGCCACTTCTGCCAAAATGAAAATATAAGAGGTAGCCTTTGGATTTGATGATGATTTTATTGGATTTCTTCCATGAAATCCCCTCCTTGTTTTTTTGGCTAATAAAACAGAAATATTTATGTTATTTTCAGAAAGGTAACAGTACAATTATTTTAGTGGTTGGGTGAGGCGCCTGTTCTTTGTCAAGGATTTTTTATTTCCTCAAACTAGAACTTACAACTGTTGAAAAGTGTAACTAGGTCGGTCTTCATGATGGCTATGTAATTATGTATTTATGTATAGAAGATGTCAATGATAATAAAATGTATTTTTGGTATACTTGTCTCATGGATCTCATGAGCAATATTTTATTATGTAGATAGACTTCTTCTTGATGTCTATTAGGTTTATGTCTTCTAGGAATAAATACAATTAGGTGTCATATTCATGAAGGATTCAGTTTGTACTCCAAAGACTTTGACAGCCCTCATATAATGTTGTAATCAAGTGAAGACAATCTGCTTGGAAAGTAACTACAAGTCATGGTCGGCCCACATGTTATGATGAAGTCGGCCTAAACCATATTTGATGGTCGGCCTAAAAGGTGAGAACTGTCCACTATATATTAGCCAAGTCTGCGGATTATTTGGACGGACAAGGAATGCACATAGCACACAATTGAATGTGGATTCTTTTATAGATTGCAGACTTGCGGTTACCATAGCAGAGATGGAGGATATACATACGAAAGACTTGCGGTTACCACAGCAGAGACGGAGGATATATATACGAATACATTGCGGACACCACAGCAGAGATTGTGTTAGGTAATTGCGGACACCACAGAAGAGACCATAAGGGAATTGCGAACACCATAATAAAGACTGCGTGTTACAAAAGGAAATTGCAGAAACTACAGCAAAGACAGTGTGAATGCATACTAAGATAGTGCGGAATCTACAGCAGACTTCAGTGTAGATATATATACTGAGTTACAGAAGTGAGGATAAGAGACAGTGATCATAAAGAGAAGCAAGAGCAATAGTGATGAAGGTAAATCCTTGATTTACCTTCTCATAGTTCAGGTTATTTAAATACCAGCATACTCAAGGTGAAGATTGTAGTTCTGAAAGAAAATCTAGGTCTAGGGTCTAAGTCTGGGTCTTGGTACTTGTCATTAGAAGATCGATAAGAAGAATTCTTTGCGGGTTTTCCTCTCCAAGAGGGAGAGGTTTTTCCATGGCTCTAGGAGCCTAATCTTTGTGTCTTGAGTCTTGATAATTGACTTGATGAAAGATTAACATAACTAAAAGAAGAGAAGACATAAGTACGTTCACAAGTAATTATCAAGAAGAGAGTTTTATTAACCTACATCCTTTCAAATTTTCAACATGGTTTCAGAGCTAAGGTGTTGAACACAAGGGTTGCTTGTCAACAAAGACACTCAAAGAAGCAAAGACCAAAATTTGAGTTGGAAAGACAAACCAGTTTGCAGGGAAGACTATCCAAATATTTCATGTGAAAAGATCAACTTGTTAACCTTTGACATCAAAAGATTTTCACTCAAGACATTGTTTGAAGGAAACCTCAACTTCTGAAGATAGTCATTATAATCAAGGGTTCAAGTACAACAACATTGAAGAAAGGAAACCCTTGACTTCATTCTCAATCATCATCAAGGAAGCTGCAAGAAAATCCTCTCAAGTAAGTATTCATGACCCTATCTATCAAGATGCCTTTTTGTAAAGAAAGCAACAAGTTGGTTGGATCATCAAACTTCAGTGCATGGAAGAAGAGAACAAACTTGAATTTAATTGAAGACGAAGTAATGGACTATATCGAAGGATCTACTGTTCAACCTCCAAAAAAAGATACTTCAACCCATGCCAAGTACATGAAAGGAGAAATTAGAGCCCAAAGGATTCTCATAGAATCCATCAAAGACTCTCTCATTTCCTATGTATCAAAACTAAAGACTGCAAAACAAATATATGATAAATCGGTGGAGCTATTTTGTGTGAGTATTGCTGGAGAAGCAATCTCTCTGAGACAAGAACTATACAAAATGAAATTATCAAGGGAAGCAGGAATCGTTCCATACTTTATGAGGATTTCTGAAATAAGAGATCAACTACAAGAACTAGGAGAAGTGATGTTTGACACTGAGATGACAACAGTGGTGTTGAATGCTCTACCAGAGGAATGGGGAAGCTTCACTTCTAGTCTATATGGGAAGAAAGAAGCCACTCCATTCCATGATTTATGGTCTCTATGTAAAATAGAGGAAACAAGACTAAAGGCCAAAGCTGATACAGGACCAAGTGAAGAGAATCATGCCTTTGCAGCCTCATATAGGAAGAAAGGAAGTTTCGGAAAATTTGGCCCTCAGAATAAAAGAAGAAATATGGATAGCATGTGATGCTTTGGATGTGATGAGCTTGGACATTATAAAAGAGATTGTCCTAGATCTGGAAATGGCAAGAGGAAAAAGGAAGAAGCCCATGTCATGTATGAATGAGAAGAACCTGACGCTAAAAGATCTAAGAAGGAGGAAGTAAGAGATCTCTATTATGATTAAGATCATCTACCTTTGTTAGTGATCTCTAATTAGTTATGATAGCATGTAGAAGCATCTCAATAAAAGCATGAAAGAAACTCTCGGTGAAAAAGCTTCTGAAAAACCTCATTACTAAAAGTAAAAGTCATCAGATGAAGGGTCATCATGGAGACATAATTTTGGATGTGATGACATATTGATGAAGTAAGCCAAGGGAATGAAGCTCTTCATTCTTGAGAAATTGCTCCAGGATGACTCAAGGGAAAAAGGGTATGAGGTATGTATATATTTATATGCTAACATTGGATGTTGTGAAGTCATGTCATATGGTTGTAGGTAGTAAGCTTTTGTACTTAGAAGTATGATCTATGAAGGAGTATCTCTCAGTGCACGAACAGATGAAATCAACATAATATGTCCTCGTGAAATATGAGGTGGTTGTATATGAACGAAAAACTAAAAAAGATGTATGTTCCTAAGAATCAAGAATGTGCAGAGAGGAAGAGATCATGAAATGCAACCATGGCAAGAGGCAGTTAAGTCAAGAAGATGTGTCTAGGAGATCTCCTGGAAAGATATGTAGACTCTGACGAAAGAAGAAGACCCTTGGAAAAACATATCATTAGGAGATGTGTCAATCTGTATGAATGATGCCAATGCCTACAAGAAGATGTCATGGTGAAAGATCATCACTAAGGTAACTTTTGTTCTAAAAAGTTCATATGTATATGTTTATCTAGATGAATTTGTGCAAGGCTGCTAATCATAAGAAAGGATGTATGATCCTTAGAGATGATTCGAAGGAAAGCGGCATGGCATAACAGTGGACCAGATGAGGAAGTATGATGAATCACTTTCTGATAGTTGACGTGACTTAGGATGAAAGTGATGGATGATCTGTGCCATATGAAGGTAAAAGTTGGAGATTCCTCAATATCGAAATCCATGACATCGAGGACAGGAATTCTTCATGAGCAGCTGGGTGTCTCACCATTGCTGCTAGAGGTCCCTAGTTAAGAGGGAGCCTGATGATAAGTTTCTAACTTGGAAGAAACTCGGTAATTCCTAAGAATGAGCTTAGGTACATTCCTCATATAGGAATGAGTACATTCCCTTGTGGAATAGGTCCTCCCTGGTTGAGAGGGAGAGATAGACACATCATTCTGGTCTTCGAAAGATATAATGGAGGATTAAGTAATCATCTGGCATTCGATACTCTTTGAGAATGTGTTAGGGCATTCAAGATAAGAGTAGTCAGGGACCAATATTTTTTGAGAGCTAGCTACCCAAGAGAAAAATAATCCAAGAAGGTCATACTTTGGGAACACCCTGGTGGAGTATGTACCTTGAAGAGACAATGACGAAGGTGTATATAAGACATGTGTCTTGCCAGCATTGTAGCCCATGGTCTCGTTGAGAGATGGAGTTGTTAGTCAAGGCCTTGCACTAGGACAATGTTGGTTGATATGATGCTATACAGATACGATTACCAATCCGATTCTTCTTATGAGATTCTTCAGTTTGAAAGTGACCATGTACTTGTATGAATACCTCCCTAGTTAAGAGGGAGTGTTGAAAAGTGTAACTAGGTCGGTCTTCATGATGGCTATGTAATTATGTATTTATGTATAGAAGATGTCAATGATAATAAAATGTATTTTTGGAATACTTGTCTCATGGGTTTCATGAGCAATATTTTATTATGTAGATAGAATTCTTCTTGATGTCTATTAGGTTTATGTCTTCTAGGAATAAATACAATTAGGTGTCATACTCATGAAGGATTCAGTTTGTTCTCCAAAGACCTTGACAGCCCTCATATAATGTTGTAATCAAGTGAAGACAATCTGCTGAAGTAACGCCGCTTGGAAAGAAACTACAAGTCATGGTTGGCCCACGTGTTATGATGAAGTCGGCCTAAACCATATTTGATGGTCAGCCCAAAAGGTGAGAACTATCCACTATATATTAGCCAAGTCTACGGATCATTTGGACAGACAAGGAATGCACACAGCACACAATTGAATGTGGATTCTTTTATAGATTGCAGACTTGCGATTACCATAGCAGAGACGAAGGATATACATACGAAGACTTGCGGTTACCACAGCAGAGACAGAGGAAGGACTTGCGGTTGCCACAACAGAGACGGAGGATATATATACGAATACATTGCGGACCCCGCAACAGAGATTGCGTTAGGTAGTTGCAGACACCACAGCAGAGACCGTAAGGGAATTGTGGACACCATAGTAAAGACTGAGTGTTACAAAAGGAAATTGCAGAAACTACAGCAGAGACAATGTGAATGCATACTGAGATAGTGCGGAATCTACAGCAAACTTCAGTGCAGATATATATACTAAGTTACAGAAGTGAGGATAAGAGACAGTGGTCATAAAGAGAAGCAAGAGCAATAGTGATGAAGGTAAATCCTTGATTTACCTTCTCATAGTTCAGGTTATTTAAATACTAGCATACTCAAGGTGAAAATTGTAGTTCTGAAAGCAAATATAGGTTTAGGGTCTAAGTATGGGTCTTGGTACTTGTTATTAGAAGATCGATAAGAAGAATTCTTTGCGGGTTTTCCTCTCCAAGAAGGAGAGGTTTTTCCCTGGCTCTAGGAGCCTAATCTTTGTGTCTTGAGTCTTGATAATTGACTTGATGAAAGATTAACATAACTAAAAGAAGAGAAGACATAAGTACGTTCACAAGTAATTATCAAGAAGAGAATTTTATTAACCTACATCCTTTCAAATTTTCAACAACAACTACATATGATTTCAGGAAAATAGAGCCAAAGTTCCTATATAACTGGAATGTAATATAACAGAAGTACTTATATGTTTGTTTTTTCCTCGTTGTAG
This sequence comes from Pinus albicaulis, assembly GCA_034641835.2. Lineage (NCBI taxonomy): Eukaryota > Viridiplantae > Streptophyta > Pinopsida > Pinales > Pinaceae > Pinus > Pinus albicaulis. Next base: position 18,862 of record JAXQQM020073847.1, read on the forward strand.
TCTTCTGGCTGTTACAAGGTGAGATGCCTCCATCATTTACAAGTCAGCATCGTGGATATATAAATCCTGATGAAGAATGTTCTTCATCATGATGACTTCAACACTCTTTCTGAGGTGCCAAATCCAATAGGCTCCTCTTCTAATCACACTGCCGTTTTTTTTTTTACATTTGGGGACTTGCACAACACTGCCCCCTCACAGGTGATTTCATTAATCATCTTGATCCACCTCCTACTTTTCTCTTCTATGGGTTCACTTTTGTTTGCCCACTTTATTCCAAACATAGACACCTGTTCTGCTAGCAACAATACTTCTTTTATTTGTGCGGGAGGAAACATCTTCAGTTTAAGCAGGTTGACTTTTCCTGTGGTTGATGAAAGCACCCTTTTATAAAAAAAGGTTTGCTACATCCATTGGCAAATTCTTGGATGCATTAGAAGACCGATGCTCCTATAGAGGGGAAAGAATTTATAGGAAAATATTGTCGTTGTAAATATTGAGTTGTTCGTTATAGAGTCCTGAAGTCCCAAGTGTCTTTGACATGGTCATAATTTTAAATGCATCAGTCCCAATATTAGTCTGACTAACTTGATATCATTCCCTTAAATTACAGAACATCCTGAAGTGGACTGTGGAATGCACTTCTTCTCTTGACATTAAATAGGTTAGTTGCGGGTTACTTAGGTTAAGTATCAAAATACTAGATCGTATAACCCATATAAACAGAGGCCCATTCGTTCTTTGTTTTGGCCAGTTGAAGTCTGAAGGATTTTCTAGTGAAACTCTAAAACCTTGCTTATATCTTTGAGGTCTGTTTTCTATAGTACATACTGTGTTTTGCAGTTATGCTGCAGATTTGGGTTATGTCCAGCCCCCTCCTTGAAGTGTCCCCTTTCGGAAAATTACCCTTAGGGTTGAAAAGAGTACATGACAATTTTTGCATTCTTACTAGGGTCACAGTATTCCTTCAATTTTATGCTAACAGAGATAATATTGAATGCACAGAAAATTTAAAGAAGTATTTGATTCCACTAACAACTTGTACAAATAAAGCCAATTCAACTGTAGGTTACAAGTCCATGATCCTTCCAATAACACATTTTAATTTAATTTGACAAGCTAGTACTAATCGTATCAATAGTCCCTGCTGTCCCTATACTACTGGTCGGACCTTACACTCAGCTACAGTTTTGGCACCCTTCGTCACTTAGTTTCCTTGGATTTGATCGTGTTGCTTTAGTCCCACTCAACCAGTTCCTCCTATTCCTTGTGGCCTCTATCTATTTCTGCTATCAGCACCTCGACCTCTGCTGCCACAGGGATACCTGTTCGTGAGGGGTTCGGTACCATTTCGGTGGGTTCTCTTCTTTCTTTGGCTGAGGGTGTGAATATCTGCCTTCCTCTTGCATCTTCCATTGCCGAACCTTTGCAAGCGATTTGGCAGCGATTTTTCCCATAGCAGCAGCTTGTGAGAGCTGCTGGGGTAATCCTGGGGAGTTTTCCCATTGCCGGCAGAAGGCGGCGAGAGATTGAATGAACGAAGAGCGTAGCTGTGAAGGAGACTACAGACATTGGAGGGTTGGAAAACTTTTGGAGGGAAGGTGACGCCAATTACAGAGCAGGCTGGTAATGTTTGGATTCCATGAAAACTGAAAACTGGGGCGAGCAACTTAAAATGTCTCTTAATTTTTCAAAAAATTCAATTCTTATTCACCAAAGTTCAAATCGTCCCACCAACTCCTTTTACAAAGGACAATTGCGAAAAAAAACCGCTCACTTCCCGCTATTTATTTAAAATGAAATTAATGCAGCGTTCAAAAAATGGTGTCTTTTAATAATATGAGTTGCTTTTAAAGTAGCCAAACATGTCTTTATAGAGTGGAAGAAAGTCATAAATGTTATATTTTTAAATTCTATTGTTTATGGAGTGATGTCTTTTTCTTTTTTTTGGGTTAATTTGGTAGGATTTTGTTATTTTCTATTTATCATCAAAAAGCAAGGTACATTCAATATTAAGTTGGTGACCTCAACTTGTCTGAAGGAAATCAGGTCTGTTGGCCACCTTAATGTATTGAAGGCCAACCAAAATTGATAATGTTTCGTTCTTCTACTGTCCACACTAGCTAGTTCACTATTTAAAACATTAACTAAGTACCAACTATGAACTAAATAACTATCCGTAAAAATCATAAAACTTGAGCTAGATTACTATCCATCTGAGGAGTCGATTGGAGCCGGATCCTTCGTCATGGAACCAGGCATGTCCACTTGCTGCAGTTGTTGAATATGTCTTTTAATTCGTCCAATTCGATCTATCACTTGATATTGTGTCACCTTGATATGTTGCAATTGTATGTTGATATCCTTAAGCAATTTCATCACTGTTGATGCGTGGTTCTCTTTACCTGGATGAAGAATTTGCATAGCTTTGGCCAAAACACATTTCATAATCAAGTATGTGTGAACTATTTGGTTAAACAATGAAAGACGTCCTCTGGGATTCTCAAGATCAGTAATAAAATCCATAATTTCCGCTTCAGCTTAATTGTCTTCCTCATTACTATAACTTTCTCTTTCCCAGCCTTGAATCACATTCCTGACTTGTGGAGGATTTCCAAGGGAGTAAGCTGTCGAGAGATTCTCTAACACCTCTTGCTTTGTCTTTCTCCCACGCTTGCTAGTCTCAGCTATCAGCTTCTGCTTCCCTTTATCTGTATTTTGAGCCACACTTTGCCTCGTCTGTCTCTTACCCATTGTTCTGTTCTGCGTAATTCGTTGAATAAAACATGTTTTAACAATCAGTGGTCCTATATGATGGAAGAACATAGATATTGCAATTAAACTTCCTATCAGCTAAGCAAAAACTTCTCGAGGCTCATGATGCTCCTCTTGATAGAGATAATGTTGTAGACCAATAAATTTGCCGACCCGAGTTATATAGTGGACACAGAGACAGACCCATAATTGACTCTCTATCTTATCTATAAAGACTCGACCAAAACCAGGTAGACTCACATAATTACAAGATTTGAAGTTAAACCCATAACAGAGTGCATGCAACTTGCAATTTCGCAACATAATACCCTGCCTCACTGAATTACAGGACTGAAGGTTAAAACTAGAACAGAGTTCATATAAAAAAAAAAATTGCATCATAATACCCTGATAGGTTTGCAACATAATACCCTGCCTCCCAGAATTACAATGATTCATGTTAAAACCATAACATAGCGCATGTCCAACACAGAAATTGCGGACTTTATTTTGCCATAACTCAATAACCCATAGACAACAATGGTTCTCCCATTTGACCCTTTTGATTTCCAAATTTAAAAAACGCAGGCAAAAACCAACAGAAGCGAAATGACCACCTTGCATGAAGGAACTATGACTATGATAGCTATGAAACTGACTGCAATTCCCATCTAAATAAAACAGAGAGCTTTGTTTAGCCCTCTCGACCTGACAAGGGTCATGAAAACAGCGCTGTATAACCTCGAGCGGGATGAATTTTCCATTCTTGGCCATTAAGCAGCGGATGGTTAAAAACATTCCTAGCTTTTTAGTCCTTCCACTATCCTACTTCGTATCATTATTGTTAGGTAAAAGCAAGAGGTTGAATTTAAGAAGAACATACCCCTAAACCAAAGCATAAACCTTGCAGATGATGTCTGCACCAGCTTCCTTCTGTCGCCTCAATTCACGGTTTTGTGCGGAGAAAATTGGTTCTAGCAGAGCCAAAGTTTTCCTTTTGAAACCTAACATGTTCATCCTTTCACACTGCCCTTCTGACAGCACAGGCTATCTTACTAAATCCTCCATCATTCCCTGATCCCCCTTGTACCTCTGCATTCGGTTAATGAATGGCATACTTGTCATGCTTGGGAATTACACTAGTGTATGCATGGTTCATTGCCTACACCTGTCCTACACCTGCCCGGTGGCAGAGAGCCTCAAGCACTTCAATACACACACAACAAAGCATTTAATATTATATAGCCATGATATATATTATTTAATTTGAAGTTAAACAATATATAAAATATTTAGTGTTTTCTTCCAAGGTGTGTGTTGATTTCTATCATATGGTGTGTGTTTTCTTTTAGGTAATTTCCAAACTTTTTCTATTAAAAAGGCTATAAGGTATATTTTTTAAACCATACAATTTGTAAATACAATTAAGATTATTAATGTTTAATAATCAGCATGGTATCATGCTAGACTTTATCATGATGTAAATATTCTTTAAATGTATGTATTGTTGAAATTGAAGGAAATCTATATGAATCTCGACATCTAGGGGAGAAACTTCATTGAGGGAAAGTTGTGAGGGGATTGGGAAAACTTTCTATTTACCTAAATTAATTGATCAAGGGACAAACTTGAGGAATACGGAAGGGGAATAGAAGCACTTTTGGGAAAAAATAGAGGGAGGGTGAACATTAGAGAATAATGCAAAGGGAACAAGAGGAGAACCATGGAGAATTGCTTACCATAGAAGCATTGTAACCTGTGAATTGGGTGCACAAAAACTTTCCACACTTGAGTGTAAGGAAGTGGCGTGCAATAGGAGGCAATAGGAAGCCTCTTGAGTTAGGGGCACTTGGTATGGAGGTAAACACTGAAGTGAGGTCACTTTCTTTTTTTCTTTTTCTTTTTTTAGCGGAGGTCACTTGATATAGATTAATATAGAGGTTATATATCTAAGGTTGTTGAAGGTTTAGAGAGTGATAATTATTTTAACATTTTGTCAATTGTTATGGTATTTTATGTTGTCATTCAAGGTTAATTTTTTTTTTTCATTTGAGTGGAGGTCACGACTAGATATAGATTGATATAGAGGTTATAATATATCTAAGGTTGTTGAAGGTTTAGAGGGTGATAATTTTGGCTTGAGATTATCAGTGAAAATTATAAAATACCTTATTTTGAAAAATATCTTCATGATCCATCACATGAGGGTATAAAAGACCTCCCTAAGCAAGTATGTTCATATAAAGAGGGAAAGAGGACATAAGGTTTACATGTAAGGGGAATATCAACTAACCCTTGAGGAGGTGGAAGATATACCTAATTCTATGAATAATGTTATTAATAAACTCAAATAGTCTTAGGTAGCCCATTATTTTTGGGGAATAATCTTATTAATAAACTTCAAGTAGTTGTAAGTAGCTCAAAACTACCCTATTGGAAGTTAGTCATGGTTTAGTTTACATTAATCATTCACATTAGGCATTTTTAATTGTATTACTTATTGGCTAGTCGTATATTTTAACTGGCGACTAAATTAGTCATTTATGTTAGTTGTTTTTAGTTGGGTCACTTAAGTTTGCTCATTTTTTGTAGTATTTCACCTGGAAAAGTTGTGGTGACTAACTTTTTTAATGAAGGGACACAATTAAAAATTACTAACTAAATGACTAATTCATATACTTTTTGTACTTATTATTTGGTCATATTTTTATTCTTGGACTACAGTAGTCATTTATGTTAATCATTATTAATTTTGTCATTTATTATCTAGTCATTTATTTTAGTCATAGACTAAAATAGTCATTTCAATTAGTCACTTTTAGTTTGGTCACTTATTATCTAGTCGTATATTTTATCCCTAGATTAAATTAGTCATTTAAGTTAGTCATTTTTAGTTAGGTCACTTAAAATTTCTCAAATTTAGTAGTAATTCACTTGAAATAATTGCAGTGACTAACATGTTTAGTCACCTAGTCACTAATTTCATCATTTTCTACTAGTGCATGCTTCAAATATTAGCGTCTGCAAGGCACCAAAGGATCTCCAATTCTAACCTCAAGACAACCCTAACCAAGGTCGAATTATTTATAGAATATTGTCTTAGGGTTAGGTTGAATTAGGCCTCAGGGTTTTATTATAGTACCAAGTTAGGGCTCCAAGACTTCAACCCCTATTGGTTTCCCAAGCCCAACCCTTGAAACCTCTTCAATTGAGTAAGTTTGAGTAGCAGAAAAAATCCATGTCCATTGTTGCTTTGGAAAACAAAATCCACTATAATAATCTTCAAAAGTTATTCTATTTTTTCTTTATTTCCTTTTTTGTCTTCTAAAATCCTTATAAATACATAAACATAGAAATTAAAATACATATTATACTTATATTTATAGATATAATAGAGCAACAATATTCCAATAATATTATCAATTAATATATCATTCTACCTTCCTCAATAGTTATAATTCAACATACATTTTCATTTTTCTAGGTTGCAAAGGTCAAGATCTCATATTAGATCTAATGGATTAAATTCTATGTTGTAGCCTAAGGTGAGAAAATAAATTAGATGCGTTTTATTTTTCAATTCCAACAATAAGTGACAGGATTACAAACTTCATTAGCAAAACCTTCTTAATCAGCTAGGTCTAGAGGTTTTTAGAGCATTCAAGATTTTTGCATGAAAACATGAGGGTGCCCATGATATCGATAACATGATCCCCCTCTATTCTTAGGAAAAGGAGAAGGTTAGCATTCAAATTTGTATCTTGAACATGATAACGCTGCCAAAGTTGTCCAATAACAGCGTCAACACTAATTGAATCCATCATTCAAGCAATTCTCTCATTAGTTACTAGATATCAACAATGGTTAATAGATGTTTTGTATCGTGAACTTTAAGGTTCGTCTCATATCTTGAGTTGTTTTTTTAAACCAACTTCAAATTTGAAGGTTATAGGTGCCCAAGTTACTCGCATCCTTCTACTTCAACTCTCGAAGTTTTTTTCTTCAACAACATGGGTTTATTTGTTCTAGATCCAATGCCAACATTCAACATCAACCTTGATCATTCTCAGTAGCAAAGTATCAACATTCCTTTTGTGTAGTGTAGAGGTTATTAATTTTTGGTCCTCTCTTCCTTGTTCACATTCTTGAAATTTATGTATAAATGACTCTAGGAGTGCCAACCTGAGTTGTTATTTAAGTAACATAAGGTAAAAAAAAATTTAGAACTCTTTGGTTAATTGAAATTATGGGAAAATTATGAATAACTACTATGAGATTTTGTAAATTTTTGTATATCATCATTATGTGATCATTTTTTCATTCTTTCAATTTGATTATGATTACCCATTCACTAACACACACATACACATATTCTTAGTACCTTATCTCTCATACCAATGGCATGGCCTTCCTCGTCACCTTTTTGGATCATGCACTCACCACCCTCAATTCTCTGCCACATTACCTGAAATCCCTTACCAACCACCAAACATTTCTCTAAAGACGTAGTTCCATGGCCTAGGGGTCCAAATTGAAACACTTCAAAGCCTTGTATTGTCATCAATTCCATTAATAAGAAACTTATTATAGTCTATATTTATTTGTATTTACTTAAAAATATACACATGTCAACTCAACTCAAGGTTGAGTATAAAAGGAATTACACATCTACTTCATACTAGGTTGTCAAATACACTTTTGGATGCAACAAGCTCTGTCGCACTAGCCAACCAACAACATCCCACCAATTTGAATAACACTCATTCTCTCATTTCATTGACAATTTTGAAATCCTCTTACATCTCCAAGTCCTTATAGAGCACATTAAGGATATTATATGTCACAATATCTTGGCTCCAACCTAGCTGGATCATCTAACCATTAAAAATTTAGGATTCTTCCACCAAATAAAAGTATATTGAAGGTTTGGGTATTGGTGTTACATCTAGATTTTAGTAACACACTGATATCTATTGCATCAACACGTTGTTATGCTTGATACTTCATCAACAATATTTGTAGATATCAGTTTATTTTTGTCCTCCCTGTATAGTCTACTTTATAGATCTCATCATTGATCACACATGAGAAACATTTGAGAGAGCTCAGAAAAACATTATCAACACTTTTGAGAAAATATTATAAATTTTTATTCTCTTCTTTCTCTTGAATTGATCGACAAGCAATGGTCATAATATCATGTCCGTCATCATTTTGAGTTTATTAAGTAATTTTTTTCTTTCTTTCCCATCATATTTCTCTACAATAGAGACAAACACACCAAAGTTGGTTAGTAATGTATAATTTGTAGAAGTTTATTTTGACTAATCAAGAGTCATTACCATTTCATCCAATCCTTTCTATCTTACATCCATGTTGTGATAAAATTGATGTATCAGGATTGTATCAGAGCAGCCTACACTTTGATCCATATGTTCGTGAAATCCCTCTTAATAAAAACATGAATCTCAGGATAATTCAAGCTAAAATAGCAATGAATACTTGGTAGGTGGTAATAAATAGCTCACATAACATTTAAACTTGTTCATTATGTTAGGGGTTAATGGGGAAATTTAAGATCATTTTTTGTTTGTTCAATTAGGCTAAGTATAGGTTGAGGCCAACCCAAATATTGATGGAAGAACGATCTACCCACCTATGGGATGTTGTCACAAGGGTTATACAAGGCTCAATTGAGCCTATCACCCTTTGGGACAATTTTTATCCTCGTGGGTGCCTCTCACCCTCAACCCCTCCCATGAGATTTGAACCTATAACCTAATGGAGACTAAACTACATAGAAACCAAATAATCTATACTTCATGGATCTTAGGATCATCCTTATGTGCCAACATTTTTAGACATAATTTTTTAATTGTTGGAGATAAAGTACAATTTGTCTGAGCTAGAAAGTTAACATCTGCCTAATTTCTTCTTCTTCACTTATTTCATAAGTAGTTTTAATTTCTTGTTCAAAGTTTGGAGTTTTTTGTTATTATAATTTATATATGAAGTCAAGTAAGTTGTGGGATGGTTAAAGTTCCTATGCTTGGCGCTTAACAAATTGATATAGAATATTAGCATTGAGCACATAGTCCAAGGTGTCACTAGATTCTGATGAGATGGCGCAAGCTGAGTAGGCACAAAACCAAGATTGTTAGTAGTCAATGTTTACTTTATTTAGATAATTTCTATATTTTATTGGAACACTAGTCCCTTGGTGTCCTTCTATATGTGTTCGTGAAATAATTGTGTGACATCAAATTAACCCAGACATATTGTCTATAGAAATTCATTAAATTGATAAGTCTTCACAATAAAATGGCATTTTTCAGGGTATGTCACTCTCTCATAACCTTTACCTTCAACATATTTATGTGCACATTGATATCGTCTATTATGAAACAAAGTTACAATATACACCTCACAATGAATGTATATTTATCTAAGCTAGGATAAAATAGATAGGAGCTCTTTTCCATAGACCCAAAATGAATAAATGAATTTGATCAACTAGAGGTTGACTTTTATACCCTTCCCTTGCAGATAGGTGTCACTGCGTGCTTGGTTGAGGGATAATATGATTTGGCATGGTGGGCCCTACCTTGAAGGTGAAAGTTGATGTGACCGAAAACAAATGATGGTTTAGTAGACGCAAATAAGTTGTATTGGAAAGTAGCACTCTGGACGTCAACTATTAATATTAGCATGCCATGTATACAAAATGGTTTTGTGCTACGCGACAAATAGCAGATGCGGGGACTTAAATATGGTTAGAGCATGTTAGTAATGCACTATTAAATTTTGGCCATTTGATTGATATCTCGACAATATATGCCATCCAAGTTGCACACTTTTTAAATAAAGGTTGTGCGCTATTAAATTTTGGCCATTTGATTGATATATTGATAATCTCCACCATCCAAGTTGTGCACTTTTTATTGTTCGTATTTAAGTTGCTCAGATCAAGACTTGGGAAGATAATGTGAACCCAATCAATTATTTCATATCACATATCATATTTCTAGTAATTAGACTAGCAATTGCACCATAGGTTGCAAAGGAAAAGCTGTAAAGTAATAACCTAGGAAAGATTAATATAGATAAAATGCTCTCACATGAATCTAAATTTATAACTATAATCATATTTAATTAAATATTAAATAAAACTGAAAAAATATAGTTAAAAAAATCAAAACATACAACTTTTTTCTCAATTTTGATATATATCTATTTACACATTACACATATTATAAACTAATTTCATATATAAAATTTTGTATAAGCAATCAACTTCTCTTGTATAGAAAATACTAAATAGTTCACCAAACGAAATTAAATCTCGAGTTTTATGGTATTGAAAATGCCTAAAATCAACTCTCTTCCTCTTGCAGTAGTAAAAGACGATAGCTAAAACAAAGAAGCTATAGAATGTGAACAAAAAGGAATTTATCTAGCAATATCATTGAAGTAAGAAAGTCCATTAAAAAAAATGTGCAAGAATGCTCGCTTTGGATAATTTGAAATGGCCTACCAGTAAAAGGAAAACATAACTCTACATGTTCTAACCTTAAGCTAAAGAGGACAAATTTAACAAAACAACAGATAACATCTTAAGGTTTCTGGGCATCTTTGCAACTAATGTCTCTGCAAGATCCGTGACTGCATGATGAAGATTTATTGTGGTAGTATGTTGCAGGAGCTTTGTCCACTTTACAATAGTAACAACAACTTCAGGGTGACGGTGCCCACTTTACCATAGTATTGAATCTTTCCTTCAACAATATTCAACTGAAGAAAGATCAAGGTATACAAGACCATTGTTATAATCCATTGTACATGAAATCTTAAGGATGCAAAAAAATAAATTACTGCAAACAAAAGTAAAGATGCTCCAGCACGTAGCCAACTACATCCTTCACAATCTTTTGCTAAAGAAATGACCCACAACATATTCTTAAATTCTTTAATCTTTTGCAACCTTAATATTGTTATCCTGCACAATAAATGTCAACTGCAATATTGTGCAATCTATTTCTTCAAAATCACTCACTCAACGATAACACCGAGATTGACATAACCACGCGAATCTATTCATCAAAGTATGAGAGAACCAAAATACCATGTAATAAGAACCATATATTTTATCAAAATACCCCAGGCATAACCAAAGTAATGTGAACAATATATTTCATCAAAATAACCCAGACATAATAGCCAATCCATGATAATCACAAAAATCTAATGAAATAAGCATGAAAGCAACCTATTACATAAATCAACTGGAAATGGTACCTAGATCTATCTAATTCACAGATACTTACTGGTCAAGGCATGGAAGTTCCAAATTCTCCCAAACAACATATGGGTACCAATGAAGCAAAAGGTCCCTGGTTAGGTAATAAACTTGCCTAGAAGTCCATGTACATCTCCCAATAACTTCATAAAAGAAAACAAGCAAAGTACAAAAATTCAATCAAAGCCTATAACACCAAGTTCAGTAACATGTTGTCCATGACTCCTCGATTCTCGAGCACCAAACACTCTAATCCTCTATAGTCTTTCAAACAACAGGATTTTGTGTTAGTTGCAAGCATATCCCCTTTATAATGACGAGTTGTCAATCACCCTATTGCAATATAAGTTTAAATGATATAAAATGACAAGTGGAACGTAATCAAACAAAAGAGTTTTGCTAGGGTTTCAATGAAAACACAAGATTGCTATTTCCATAATAATATTGACCAAGGACACAAGAAATCCAGAAAACTTGCTGAAAAGAGGAAACAAATGGCAACATGAAAAGAAAAAGGAAAACATATTTCCCAAATGAGCAATGCAGAGACTGATTGCAAGAACACTGAAACCAAAGGATGTCAAAGATAAAAACCCACAGGCTCAGTACCTTAATTTCAGCTTCTTCATCTCAAACATGAGCAACAGGGCCACGAAGAGCCCGTAATGAAGCTTCAGAATCTGATTCCTTGCCTATTTTAGCCTGCTCCCAGCATGAAAAATGTTAGATAAGATTTCATTTTCAGAAAACATGGCCTATGAAATTTCTCTAACTTATGTAATTCATTGGACTTATTGCAATAATTTAAGCTTTCCCACCAGCCATATTGGAGATTCAGGGATAGTGGAGAGACCAATAATCAATAGAACACAAGAAACTACTCCTACACCACCTTGAATTTAATGTTTCCAAAAATAACTAGAAATATTGTAAATATGTAAATCCGTCTTCTTAATGACATACCTATAATTTCCAGAAGCCTCCATGAAACAAACAACCCAAATAAATATGTCAGCATTTCACCAGTACTATGATTGACTATGGAAGAGGATATCCACAAAGAGGAAGCCTGGGAAGTGGAAGTCAATCAGTTGTTGTGACAAATACGACTGTAGAGGTTGTTGTCCCGGAACGTGTTATTGGCTCTATATATGGGGAGAATGGAAGCGACTTAGCCCATATTCAACAAATTTCTGGAGAAAAAGTTATAATGAATGATCCTAGACCTGGGGCAACTGAAAGCCTTGTTATAATATCAGGAACACCTGAGCAAACTCACGCTGCTCAAAACCTTGTTCATTATGAGTGGGCAGTCCTCACCATGATTGCCTTTAATTCTTGAAGACGAAGACAAAGAGGCTTGGAGTCTAAGAGCCAAAAACTTTGCAGACGAAGACAAAGAGGTTTGGAGTCTAAGAGCCAAAAACTTTGTAGATTTAGCAGTTAATCAACGGATGCCAATTCAATTCTAATCTTTTCTGGGTGGGGGCTTTAACGGTGGACTGGGCCCTTGGATCTTTCTGCGGCTGAAACAAATTCAAGAAGATGATGAACCATCATTTTCTCGATCCATCAAATGTTAAGAGATTATTTTTTGTTGTAATCTTAATGGAAAACGACCTTGCTTATAAGCAAAGGTCTATTTTCATAGTTTACATTAGACTTTCAATTTTCGAACAAAAAAACGAGTTCCTAGTGGTTAACTCTATTTTTGAAACATCAAAATTTGATTTCAAGTTATATACATGACAGGTTGTCGATTAAAAGGGAGACCCAGGTGAGTTTACTACAGAGCGAATTGAAGCAATCTGGTATTGGATCAGAATATTGTTGCGTGATCTACTCCATATGGCCGAGCAGAAGAGAAAAAGCCCGGATACAGCCTACCAGGGACCGTTTAATAGGGAAAATACCTTATTACTGCTTACAACAGTTAGAAGAAATTAAAAAGGATTTGAACTTCTGATTTGATTTCATGGACATGCAGTTGATTGGTTACACCATCTGATCGAAAGGGTTTGATGGAAAGGGAAAAGATAAAACGACATACTTACACATTCATACTGAGTTGTAGAATGAACTTTTCTGCTCACATCCCTCATATTGCTCACATTCCTCATATTGAGTTGTAGAATGAACCTCTCTCCTCAATAAATGATGGAAGGTTTAACAGAGGCTTAGCTGTAAAATGAAACTTTGCTAAATAAGTGAGGAAAGGTTTAACAAAGGCGTAGAAGATGTCGATTGGCTGTAAATGACAACGAAGCCGATGTAAGCTGTAGATTGGCTATAAATGGAAACGAAGCCGATGTTAGAGCTGATGAATCTGTTGGGGTTTAAATATGGGGAAAGCACTATAGATTCGTTATTGCAGCATGCACAGCCATGCATTGCAGCTATAAGGAATGGATTCAATCCCCATAAAAATTCGATGTTACAGTCTGCCATGAATATGCCTAACACATCCACATTCCAACCCCCTAGAAACCAAAGCCAGTTTCACAATCCTGATGCAAAATTTCACCAGTTATTCCAAAGCACTGGCCATTCGTTTCAAGAAAAGCAGGGGTGATCAGTTTCATAGTAGCGGTAGTGGGCACCGAGGTGAGAGCCCATTTTTTCAATGGGAATGAAGGCAGTTCTTCTCTGAACCACTGGGTTAATCGGAAAAGAAAGGTAGGTGGGCGTGACAATCATGTTGGGAAGCAGTTGGAAAGACAATGACCCAGTGGGCACCCAGGAATTCAGGCAACATGCCACATTGAAAGAGCCACTGCTAATACTGCTGAAGGTTTAACTCAGAATTTCATCAATGGGGTTGATGTGGGATCTGCTGAAGGATTTCAAGGCGGACCGACGTACCTGGCAGAGACGCCCCTTGAGGTACATTTGCAGAACAAGTGTTAACATTAGGAGCACTTTCCAACAGAGTGAATCAACCCAATTTCCAGATCCAAAAGCTCTGGATTATTATTTTTCCATTTAAAACTTTTTTTTGACAAAATTCCTGACTAGAACCAGGATCAAGTTAGAAATAATCATGACCAGAGCCTGAACCAATATGTTAATACCAATGAAGAACAATTGAAGCAATTTGTAAATATTCATGTGGAGAAGTAGGAGAACCAGAACCAATTTGTGAATATTCGTCGCAGAACCAGAACCAATTTGTGATTTTTTTATTGTTATAATCTGAAAGCTCAGAATATGCATTAGTATGATGAAGTTACAATTTTCATGGGTAAAATCGTTTAAACTATTTCAGAAACAAAAATAAATTAAAATAGATTTATAATTGAATTTTAACTATGCGGAAATGTGTCTACCATGGAGAGACGGGGACATGTGAGAAGGAAAAAGGAAAATGCAAAAGAAAAATAAAACTTCAGAAAACCTCCAGGCAATGGACCTCGACCTCGTAGAGACAAGACTGTGCCCAACGCCGCAGGTCGGCGAAGGCTAACATTGCTCACGATTCCGCTGTCACTTAGAACACAGAGTCGTTGTTTCCTTCTGCAGATGAAGGTCGCCAAGCTCCCTACCAGGTTGCAGCCATCAGAGATCTCCAGGACATGGCCACAGAGGGCGTCATGGTTTTCCTTGGTCATCATGAGAATGGAGCACCCAGCGTTCTCACATTTTCGCTGATCGAAAAGGAAGAAGTCCATTATTTATAAAACTGTTTCTTTTAACTAATTAATAATAACAGTTTTTAATCCTAAGGTAGAGAGTTTCTAAATCATCTAACATCCAAATCTATGGTGTAAAATAGTACATATGGCACTTTAGCAAAGTTGTTTTCAAATAAGAACGCTTTACAGCGTAATAAACATATTGTTGTACTTTCAATCAGATATGGAAAACAATATTTTTCTTCTACCAAATCAACTATGTTTAAGGGAGATAACACTATAGAGAAGAGTCTTTTCGCTATGAAACTATACTTTAGCAAAAAATAAAACTTGTAGGAATGGTATTTGTCAAGCAACTATAGAAGGCACATAAGTTTTAATGGTGTAATAATAAAATTATGTAAAAATAAATGTTTCTAACGTGAGTTATATGTTTTTATAGATGGTGAAATTTTTTATCACCTATACTTTGCATACATTTCAAGATAATTTATAAAATAAAATAATAAATTTTTAATATTAGATAATAAAACCTTTTGAATATATGGGAGAGACAAGAGAGGGAGGAGTCTTAATTGGCCAAAATGAAAAAATGGTTTCTTAGATCACATGGGGTTTTGGAACTGTCACCAACAATCATGTTCAACATTTGGCCTAATGGAAGGGTATGGAGATCACGAAGGAATGCATAGTGTCAAAAATAAATGTCTTTGGAGATTTGATGCTTTTTATTCGGTTATTTACAAAGGTTAAGAAATCCATTGAAAATTAGTTAGCAGACTCAAGTCAAAGAATTATCTCTCTTGCGACGACATTTGAAGAGGTGAATTTCTATCATATTCTTAGGCATCTCTATCCCGAGGTTGTTAAAATTGCAAAAAAAGGCACCATGATGATTCAAGGAGAAATTTAGTACAATCAAAATATGGGGCTTTTTTCCAATACCTTAATATGTTAAAAGTATAAATTCAAAATCTATGCCTCAATAAGAATATTGGTGGACGATGGAAAATAAAATCTATATTGTGATGGATCGTCAGGATCCTTCCCTTTCCCTGTCAATCCCCCCTCACCTCCAGCCTCAGAATTATAATAGGAAACACAAGTGTCCCTTGATGGAGTACACGTGTTCACATTTCACAGCTTTTGTCCTGAATATTAGTCATTTCTATTTAATGTGCATGTGGCTTAGGTCTCTACACTTTCAATAAATTGAGGTGTCCAGTTCATTTTGGCAGGGAATGAAGTTAATTCTCCTATCCCGGGGAATCCCATGGATTAAAATTCTTTGTGCCAGGGAACTAGCAATGAAGAATTTGATTTTTTCATCATAATCCAACTCATGCAAAGTTCTGGGAATTCTCTATTTAATCACACCTTCAGTCTTTTGACTCCTTCATTGGAATATGGTCGTCGCTCTCTGCGGTATGGTTTATCATTTTCCTGTGTCTATCCTTGTAAATCCTTAGCAAAATTCTTATTTTTTTGTTCTCTATAGATATTAATTTAAATTCATAATGAAATGTAGATATTTCAAATGTGATAGACAAGTTGGAAGTTATATTTGAGTGGCAGAGATGCTCTTTCTAGCTCTTTTTGGAGGTGAAATTGCTTTCTAACCACATTGAAATGGAGGATTATTTAGATGATGTTAAGGAGGATATTCACCTCCTCACTGAATAGGTGGTTGCACTGGTGTTTTCATCTACAATGGTAATTGGTGCAATGTTGGGTGGCAATGGTATAGGTGCACCTTCTTGACGTAAGAGAGGTCATCGACCCAGAAGGACCAATAAGGGATGATGCAACATAAGATGACTCCAACCTAGTCTCATGGCATATTTGGTTATTTTCAGTTTGTTCAATCACGTTTCTCGTTAAAGTATGCCTTTTTGTATATGAAAAATATGCTAGGATCCTACTGTATAATATGCAACAGTAATGTTTTTTGTATAGTTTGGTATGCAACTCTAAAGGCTAGTAAACTCTCAATTTATTATGGAAAACATATGCTTTTTTTATCAAACTTCAAATGTAAGGGTTTTGGGCCCTCTCCTGACTTTTATTAATACAAATATCTCTATTTTTCCCCTTAAAAAAAAAAAAAAATTGAATATAAGAAATTTCTTTAATTACCTAATTCACATTGCATGTGGATTGGGTTTCACTGTTGTCTTTCAACAAGTATTTGGAGTCAATTTTATTGAAGTCAGACTTTTCAAGAAAAAATAAACAATTACAAATCAACTTTTCCCATCGTCATTTTCTTAATTTGAAACCTTATTATTGAACTTAGAAGAAGTGTTTTCATAATGTTATTGATATCTTAGTAACACATTTCTTTTAATACCTCTCTTGATGTGTTGGCATCAACATATATTGGCCATGAACATGGGCATGAATGAAATAAAACATATAATGAAGATATATGTGGGGAGGTTTTTTCTCCCAAGGGAGAAACCATAAAGCCTCCCTACAGTTACAATCCAGTAAAATGTGAAAAATCATGATTGATGGGCCAATGCCACCTTGAGAGACTATAAAATGAAAACAAAAAGCAGGTGAAGTAGCCATGCCACCATGAAAGAGAAAAATGAAAAAATAAGGCAAACCAAGCAGCTACAGTATGTTTATAAACCACACATTCCAACTTAACACTCCAGGGGATCCTCTTGGAACACAGGGCACAACTTGCAGTAGTCTAGGTTATCGGGTAGAGGAAGCCCTAAGGATGTTGTTTGGTTGGAAGAAGCATGAAATTCGCTGATTCATTGGATGGAATTTTTGACTTGGCAACCAAGTCCATTAACTTGGCCACTAAGTCCACTGACCTAGCTATCGGGACCGCCACCTTTGCCGCAAGAAGGACCTAAGCCCATTGGACCTAGCTTTGACTCCCTGTGAGATTGGCGACATCATGAAGAGGGGATACGAGGCCTGCCATGGTGAGAACATGTGTGCTCTGGAGAAAGAGGGGATTCCTCCATTGTATAATTCGATGGTGAAAAATATACCTAAAGTTCCATGCCAAAAAAATGAGCAATTTGATGATATGCATCCTTTGCATAGTGTAGGTGGTAATATAGATCCAATACATCTACCTTGAGTGGCACATTGATGACTTATTGGTCCTGATAGTGTCACCCCAGGATGTTTCACAAGGCCCAGATGGTCATCTGAGATTCAGATCTCGTGTGCTTTGACATCAGCTGCCATTAAGCTAAAACGGTGGTGAATATCGCAGTCGAAATTTTCATCATCATGCTCATGCTAGGGAGGGTGAGGAGGATGAACTTATCCACGCCATCCTCTCTTGAGCCTTCCTCGCTCTTGAACCATAGTCGCAAAGCAATAGAATACAAAGGTTTAAAATAATGCAGAGAGACTACCTTCACTTGATTAATGAAATTGAAATGTGGGTTGAGAATTCCCATTGATTTAATGAGGGACGAAGAGTCATGGATGCCAAGTTGAGAAGCCATGCCCTTAAGGCACACTTTAATTTTTGGAGTGGGTTGGACTTGAAACCACCCCCTCACTTCCTTCTCTATATTTTGTGGGAAGTGGGCCTGATGTGCCGCCAAAATCCCACCCAAGGCTTATGTACCACCTTCATTAAGTTACATGGAGGTTTGGATTGTATGGACTACCACCTCGATCTAGGGGGACAATGTTTTTGAGTTGATGTTAGTTAAATTCATTATTTTTTGAAGCGTTTTACTAAGCATTCTTTCATTATCAAGAGACAATGTTTATGGTGTATCTTCTAATTTCATCTTCCATGCCTTTTAAACATATCTCTGGAATATTTAAAACTTGTTAGTATTTTGTGCGTCAATGTACGATTTATTTAAAAGAAATAGCAATTTTCTTAGTTTGATGTTGGAGTAGTTAGGATACTACACTTCATGGAAGTTTTGCCTATGCTTTTTGTGGGGAAGGGGAGATTGATACATTGTAGGAAATTAAATGGTAGTGGTTATGAAATCATGTAACTTATGTTTATGGTTGTCCTCGCAATAATTTTTATGTACATATTTCATTTAGTGCCTTCATCTTTTATATATGTGTTTGTGTGTGGTATATTTAACTTGGCGTTAATCCTAATAAAGCATATTTTCTTTAAAGATAGATCAAATTATATGATTGCATATTGATATGTATTAACCAAGGCCTATTTTATCCTTTCTAAAAAATCTAGTGGAATTCCTTTTAAGAGAATAATGGAGAGATGAAGGGCCCAATAGAGTAATAGTGTAGTTAAATAATTGACCATTAAATGTCAAGTGGATTAATCCCACCATGTTTATTATTATTAACTAAAGACCACTAGTTAGTTAGGATTGAATGAATATATTATGACTTCATTAAGAAGACACACTAGATAGTTAGGTGACTATATCCCTAAGTCTTCTGGCACCTTATGGAGTAGCGAAGAATATTTGTGCATATGTGTGTATTTAAATACAATCATTGGTCTTATAACGGTTAGTAACTACTACTCATCGCTTTTATGTTGAAATGTACGAAAATCGCTAATCTCGGTCATATAGCAGTGAAAGCCATAAATCATAAGCTATATAATATTAAATTTGGTGGGGTGGTATATGGCCACCATTAGATTTAAACTAATTTAAATATAACACTGAGCGTATCCTGCCCCACCGCATTTAATATCTTATAAATTAAAATTTATTGGTTGCCCATATAGCAGACCCATCGCAAAAATAACACCTGACATTGGTCTTCTGATAGTATCTAATTTTCGTTGTTATGATGGCCTCTACCGTCTCGAAATAATATTTGTTATCGATATTACGATGGTTACGAATTTTCTTTGTTACGACATATGCCAATGTCGACGATATAGTGCATTTGTGCAAAAAAAATTGGCCCATTATAGGTCTATCGATGCATATTTTTATGTCTAGTGTCATTAAAATGAAGCGGAATGTTATCTATCTTTTGATTAATTGTGTCGTCAAAGTAAATAGTCTTTCATCTGTAGAATGACCACGTTGATCGTCTATCATATGAAACCATAAGGGTTATCCTTCCATCAATATTCTGACAACATATGAGTCATCCATTCGTCGATGTACTCGCATACTTGAACAAGTTCCCAATTATGACAGGGAATAATACTTTGCATGCCTTGAAAAGATAAAATCTAAAGGCATTCCAAAATGGAATATAGCATAAGATGCATTCACTCTTTTACTGATGTCACCATGACTAAAAATGAAGAAAATACCAAAAAATGAATTGATGTCCATGAGTATTTTAAATATTGTTACTTTTCTAGTAATAGCCTTTGAAACTTGATCTATCCAATGAGATGTAATATGCGCCAATATGATTCAAATTATGTTTATGTAATGTTAAAAATGTTTAAACTTTGGTGCAATCTTTTTTTCAAATTTCCAAGCTTCATTGTCTCTACTCCTATACGACACCATGAAGAAGAATGAAATACAATATTTTTTGCACGTATATTATCTAGTTGATCTCAGTGATCCTTCCATTATATTTGGGATTTCGAAGAACGACAAACCATGTAGGTTGGAAAAGTTATCTGGAAAAATTAAAAGCACAACAAAAATATAGAGGCAAGAAATAAGTACGCATAATGACATTCACACTTTCTAAAATTGAGTTCAGTGATTCATATCTATGCATAACTAACAATTTTAACCATATTTATTTCAAGACCCAAAAGCTTCTTGCTAGCTTTTTCTCTACAAAAGACTTCTTGGTAGTGCATTACAAGTTGAATACATAAGGTGTGAGAGCAATAAAGAGAGTTTAAGACAAGGTATTTTCTTCTTTAACTTTTAGAGTGAGAAATTGACACTTGTTAAAGGAACTTAGCTCAAGTGGTATGGCACACATTTAATGTCCCCAACTATGTGGGTTCAAGCCTCCCGAGACACGATGTAAGATAACCCTTGTGGCATTAATGAAAATATTGTTTTACTTGGGGGGGAATAGTGGAATCCATATGTATGAATTTACAAATTCCACTAGGTGGAATATAGTCATTCCTATTAAAAAATAAATTAAAATTTGACTTTTAGTCACCTCAGATGACCTCATTGTAAAAGCTTAAATATTAACATACTCTAGCATGTGTTATCGTTTGTCACTCCACATGAGAACCATCAATTACATTAGGGAATGCGGGAACATCCTTTCCCCATTTTGATAACCTTGCAAGGAGATATATATCATTTTTGGATCAAGTTACCTAATTATATGGTCCAACTCAAAAGGTATGACGTCTTAATCCTAATGCTAGGTCAACTATTTTAAGAAGTTTTCTTCACCTTTAGGGATGTAGCCTCCCATAATTTTCTAGGAGGCCAATATCCCTACGGAGATAACATGTATCATCAATAACAGGGTCCATGAATATCTCTTAGTCCCTCTCATGCATCCTAATATTGTACAAGTAGTTTTAGAGTGAAAGAGGATGGCGGACATAAAAAAACTTGTTATAATTGTAAATAATTTAATATTTAAAAATAAATGATTTTGTAAAATGTAACGTGATTTGTTCTTTAAGGAATGCAATGGTGTGTCACTACTATTTTTGAGGTTAATGATACACTAGTGTGCCACCACCATTTTAATGAGCAATGGTGCACTAGGATGTCATCATCCTTTTCAAAGGATAGGTCACCTTTGTGATTTATGACAAAACAAAAGGAACAATATTTTCGAATGTGGCCACCAAGAGTCAATTTATTAACATGGTATGACCCAAGTGTCATACCATGCCTTTACACATGATCAATGCATTTTGGGTAGTCATGTTTATCACAAATATGTCATCTCCACATTAATATGAATCACATTTGTAATGTGCACCACTAAAATGATGCAATAGAGATGAATAAAGTCAATTAAGCACAACTTGCCTTCAATATCGTACAATGTGACTACTGGCACATTACATTACACACAAAATTATTACCATTTTACCAACATAGAAGGGTTCATGTGTCCAAGTTATCCTTACCTACCTTTGAGAATGTTCGATGGTTAGGTGGTTATATACATCATTAATGTGGCATCACCATAATGATATGTGCCACATTTATGGTGCAGCCCATAAAAAATGATGCAGCAAAGACTACAAGTGCAGGTGGGTATGACCCACTATTGGAATCGTGTGATGCAACTACCTAGTACCAATGGAATGTGTGTTCCACACAAAAAAATTTAGTGCACTATCATAGATCGTCCAAACTTTGGATTGTGCCTAACAACCTTTATGCATGTTTGATGCATCTTGGGTAGTTATGCGCACCATTAATTTAGTACCATCACATTGATATATGGTGTCCCTCATATAATTGACAAAGATGCACAAAGATAGGTGAGAAAAACCTAAAAATATCAATGTAATATTCACCACCTCGTACTAGTGCATTGCATGGTGCATGTAGTTATTACAAATTCAATGGCATAGAATAGTCCATATGTTGGTTTCTACCCACCTACCTTTGCATGTGTTCCTTGTGTCTCAAGCAGTTGTATCAAGCAGTTGTATACATTGTTGACATGGCACAATCAAATTAACGTATGTCATTTTTGTAGTGTGCACTACTAGAAAAAGTGCAATAAAGAGGTGAAAATTGTGTGATCATAGCTTTTCTACAATATTGTATGGTGCAACCACTTAGTGTTCGCACATTACATTGTGCGTCTAGTTATTATTGGTGTACTGCAACAAAACTAGTTGTGTTTTTTTTACTTGTATTTTATGCGGTGCAATATAGCTCCTCATATGCGCCATTATAGAAATGCGCATTGAATGAACTTACACACCATTCTACATGGTGTTCCTTTATACAATCGAAGCACCACATGAAATTTATAACCAACAAAAAAAAATTGAAGAAATTTGTCACTAAAATGCAAAAAACTAAAAATACGTGAATAAAGAAAATAAACCAAATTACATATGTTGGTGCTTTTATCAAAATAAAATGCAAATCATGCGCACTAGATATAATTCACTTCACGAGACACTAGATATAATGCACTTCATGAGACATGGAGAACTAAGTATAGTGCATCCATTAAAATATCATGCATTGTACACAGTAACCTAAGGCATTTTTGGAAAAACAAACATTCATTAGCGGTGTATTGTAAACCATTAAGGGTAATGTCATTTGATAAGGTGTTTTTTTGTATCATTTCCCCTTTGGTGCACATTATTCATGGAGCATGGATGCTCCATTGTATCAATAATGTTGTTACATTAAAATAAAAGAGGGCACTATGACCCTATTTTTTAAAAGATACCATCTACCACCTTCAAAAAATTCCTCTACTAAAAAGCTTTGCAAGAGATTATCTTTGAAACATCATTTCCACTAAAAAAAAATTCCCAAAGTTGGGGATAAGATAATACAAATAATTTAAATAAAATAGATAAGTCAATACTAAATTTATTGCCATTAGCTACCAAATTTTATATTTGGACTATAGTTTTGGTTTCCACTCATGTGTATTACTTCTCTTATTAGGTGTTATCCCTTATTGCATTCTCAAGATGGGAAATCTTTTGAGAAACTTTCATTGGTACAATTATAATGGTTGTAAATGGTTTCACAAAGTTAACTAAAACTTGTGTTTCATGCCAAAGGATTAGGGAGGACTTGGAATAATCTACACCCAACTCACACCCAAGAATTTGTACAAAGTGGGTCATCTAAGTTGTGGATGGTATTGAAGATTGGAGATTCCTTATAAGGAATTGTATAAAAATGGGATCCTATTGAGAAAAAAAAAAAAAATCTTATAAAGTGAATCTTCATAAACAAACTGTACTCATCACTAAAAATAAAAATAAAATTGAATAAATTTGTCACTAAAATGAAAAAAACTAAAAATATGTGAATAAAGTGTTGAGATTTAGCAAGATGATGAGCTTAGTGAAAATTAAGCACCTTCACTAAGTGGGGCCCGTAGGCTATTTTTAGGTGTATGTCTTTTTTTATACATGGCGAGCATATTCTATAAGGTGTAGGATGCTATTTGTAGATGGTTGGTCAAATGTGGAAAATAGATGAAATTCTATTTTTAGAATATTGGGTGAAGTCTATTTATAGATTGTCAATCTAAAAATAGGTGCATGTTGATTATTATTAACCCTTAATAATAATCCGACAATAAACATCAACTTATTCTCTTGGAGAAATTTATTTCAGTGAACAAATTTGGCAAATCAGTGGGCTGAAGGAATTATGCAATTCCTAGGGTTATTGGTGGCTCATGCATGGAGGACTCAGTTAGAACTGAAGTGGAAAAGTTATGACAGAGTTGGAAGAGTAGTTACAGGAGTTGTTATTTAGTTTAACTCAGTTAATGGAGTTAAACTCAGTTGAGCTAGTTGTATCTAGTCTAACTGAAAGATACACTAGTGAGAGTTTAGTGAATTAATTAGTTAATTAATTCACAAATAATAAATCACTAAAAACTGAACATATACAACAGTTAACTACAGTGCATGTCAGTTCTAGTGGAGACCCATTGGAGAGATAGGTGAAAGGGTGAGATGGACTATCTGTTGTAACTATAGTGATGCATTCAATGCATCTGACACACGTTGGAGTTGCCAATGAGGATTGCGCAGTCAAGGCAAGGCTAATTTGAATTCATTCATGGGTCTTCTTCAATAGGGATTGCGCAGTGGAGGCAGGTTGTCAGGAGGTAAGAAATTGGTGCATAGAGATGCAAATTTCTGCATGACAATGTGTAATGATTGTTGATTGTACTGAGAGCTTGATGTACTAAGCTCTGTATGAGATTATTACATGATTCCATTGATATACATAATATATGATAGTTTGGGTTTTTAGCTTTAAGCTTTCCCGTTAAACAATTGTGTTATGTGCGATTCAATTTATTCACATGTGTTTGCAATTGAGTTTTAAATTTCCGCAAGTTTAACAGTGGAAGGATTATGTATTTAACAAGAAGATAAATATTGTTAGACCAGGAGAATCTGGTAATACATCAGTATTAATAAATTTCTACATGGTATCAAAGTAGTATTGATCACTGGAGATTACAATTGTGAATAAGTGTTGAGTTTTGTGCTGGTGGACAATTCGAATTTGCTGCAAAAATTTCTTGGTGCGACAGTTGAGTATTCATTGAGATGTCTTTCAATGGGTTGCGAGTGGAGTATATCCTTGAGGGTAGCTCGAATTAAATAGACTGGAAGGACAAGATGGAAGCGGTGCTTGAAGATAATGGACTAAAGGAGTTCATCGACAACGATGTTCCTAAGCCTACTTCTACGATGCTGCAGGACTTGACGCATGGCAAAAGAAGGTAGCAAAGACAAGAATAATTCTGTTGGAAGGTGTGAATGAAAATATTGTGTCAAGACTTCACGGGAAATCCACTCCATTTTCAATGTGGAAGGATTTGACAGATCTTTTCCAAAGTAGTAGCGACCAGAGGAAGTTGGCGCTGAAAGATAAGCTCAAAAAAATAAAAATGGAGAAGGGCGACAATATTCTAAAATATCTCACGATGTTTGTCCATTGTAGGGATGAACTGGGAAGTGTGGGGATTATAGTTGATGATGATGACTTGGTGAGCTTGGCTCTCCTTAGGCTTCCGAAGAGTTTTTTTAGCTACGAAGACTCTGTCAATGGACGGGAGAAACTGTCGAGTTGGGAGCGACTTTGGTCGGATCTTGTGCAGGAGGAGATAAGGCGAAGTACCAGGGATGGCTCTCCATCGAAGACTAATGATAAAGAGAATTGCGCTTTGGCTACCAAAGCAAGGGAAGGGAAGGGGAAGAAATTCCATCCAAAATCGGAAGCTAAAGGGAAGAAGCTGGATTTGTCCAAAGTGAAGTGTTTTCACTGTCACGAACATGGGCATCTCGCCACTAACTGCCCACAGAAAAAGAAGAACAAGAAGGTTGCTGGAGCTGCAACTGGAGAGGCCTTAGCCTCACAATTTGAAATTGATTTCTCTTTGATTGCATGCTTGGTTTCAAGCTCAATGGGATCGGTGTGGTATCTTGATAGTGGTGCGTCTTTCCATATGAAGGGAGACAAGGATTTGTTTAGTGACTTGGAGGAGAAGGATCTCCAAATGCATATAGAGATGGGCAACGATGGTAGATACAGGGTGACCAGAATTGGAACCATTACCTTTGAGAGGGAGTCAGGTAAACCATTTATGTTGAAATATGTTATGCATATTCAAGGTCTGAAGAAGAACTTGGTCTCGGTCGCAATGTTGGAAGGCAGAGGTTATGACATTGTTTTCACCGAGGGAAAAGATTTCCTGCGACATAAAACAACATGTCAAAACAAGAGGATAGGGATTCCAGTTAATAATATCTACAAGCTGGAGGTAGATGGCTACGTTGCAATGATGGGAAAAGCATAAGTGGTGAGCCGGGATGAGTGCGAATTATGGCATAGGAGATTGGGCCATCTTCACCATTGCGCCTTGAATATTTTGCAACAGATTTCTACTGGACTTCCGAAGGGAACTCTTGCGCAGTCAGATCAGTGCAAGGGATGTACTATGGGTAAGTTTGTGAAGAACACCTTTCATGAGAAGGAGAACCGTGCTTCGGTGATCCTGGAGAGAATTCACACAGACGTGTGTGGACCTTTCTCGGTTGCTTCAACAACAAAACACAGGTATTATGTTATATTTATTGATGTCTATTCTTGTATATGTTGGATCTTCTTCATGCAGAAGAAGCGAGAAACATTCTCGAAGTTATGTGATTTTAAAGCATTGGTGGAGAAGGAGTCGGGGAAGCAAGTGAAGGCTCTACGGAGCGATAATGGTGGTGAATATATCTCGAACAAATTCAAATAATTCTGTAGCAAAGAAGGAATTCGAAGAGAACTCATAGCTCCTCATAACCCACAACATAATGGGGTCGTGGAGAGGAAGAACAGAATGATCATGGGTGTTGCACGAGCTATGCTGCATGACCGGGGCCTACCGATGCACTTGTGGGAAGAAGCATGTAACACTGCAGTTTATGTGCAAAACTGTTGTCCTCATTGTTGGGTATATGTTATATTCTTCCACGACTAGCCCCACGCGCTATACGTTGCGTCGGGCGCAGCGGGGGGGGGGGGGTCACAAGGGGAGAGGTAGCCCCCACTGTTGGGGTCCGGGTGTGCGGACCCACTCATAGGCAGACCCACCCATGTTTTGTGCATGATTTTGCACATGGTTTTGGGGTATGATGGTTTTCGGCCCCTGGTATTTTGTAGATCCGGTCAAGGGAACTACGGTTATGTTCTAATCCAA
This sequence comes from Pinus albicaulis, assembly GCA_034641835.2. Classification (NCBI taxonomy): domain Eukaryota; kingdom Viridiplantae; phylum Streptophyta; class Pinopsida; order Pinales; family Pinaceae; genus Pinus; species Pinus albicaulis. The sequence continues at coordinate 45,862 of JAXQQM020073847.1, forward strand.
GGTTAATGGATTAGGGTTTATGTATGCTTCGGCATGTATATATATGTGTTGTAACACTAAAAGGAATATAATGAAAAATCAAGTTGGTCGTCCCAATTTGGGATCCAGGGGAAAATATATGTGTTTATCTGTTTTATGTTTTATGCTCTCGCTATTGTTTATTTTCTGTTATAATATTCGTGTGTAGATAATTTCTATTCAGGGTTAAAACCTACATTTGGTATCAGAGCTGTTTTGGCTTCAAGGGGATGCCTTTGCTGCTGAGGGTTTTTTGGTCAGGCCTGAGGTAGACCCTGTTCAGTGGGAGATCTGCGGGATCGATTCTTGCAGTGAAAGAAGATGGCGAGCGACGAAAAGATAGAGATCGATAAATTTAATGGTTAGAGTTTTGAGTTATGGAAGCTCAAGATGGAGGATCTTCTGGTGGATAAAGATCAGTGGATCGCGGTAGATCCGGGTACTAAACCAACGACAAAGTCAGATGAAGACTGGAAGAAACTGGATTGGAAGGCTAAGAGCACAATACGGTTGCGTGTCTCAGATTTAGTATTGTTGAATGTATCTGGGGAGGCTACGACGAAGAATTTGTGGAAAAAACTTGGGACTTTGTACCAATCTAAGTCTTTGGTGAATAAGTTGTTCCTGCGGAAAAAACTGTATAACTGATGATGATCCCGAAACGGCAGGGAGTGCGTAGATTGAGGAGAAGAGGATGGAAAACTCGGAAGGAGTGCTGCGGCTGATGAAATGGCATCCTTGCACAAAAATGAGGCATGGGATCTGGTGGAGTTTCCGGCTGGAAGGAAGCCCATCGGGAGCAAATGGGTGTTTAAAAAGAAGATGAATGTAGAAGGCAAGGTGGAGAAATACAAAGCTCGGCTGGTAGCAAAAGGTTATTCCCAGGTGCCGGGAATTGATTTTGGTGATATTTTTTCTCCTGTTGCCAAAGTTACTTCTATTAGATTACTTTTATCTGTTGCTACTGCATTTGATTTTGAGATAGAACAGATGGATGTGAAGACAACATTTCTTCATGGGGATCTAGAAGAGGAGATCTACATGAAGCAACCCGAAGGATTTATGGTGAAGGGTAAGAAAGAACTGGTATGCAGGTTGAAGAAGTCCCTGTATGGGTTAAAACAGTCACCAAGGATGTGGTATCAGAAATTTGATACCTATATACGGGGACTTGGCTTCACCAGAAGCAAGGAGGATCACCGTGTTTATTTTAAATTAATTGGTGACCGTGTTATTTATTTGGTCTTGTATGTGGATGATATGTTGTTGATTGGAAATGACAAAGAAATTATCCAAGATTTGAAGACCCAACTGTTCTCCAAATTCGACATGAAGGATCTTGGTGCCGCAAACTATATTTTGGGCATGGAAATTAAGAGAGATCGGGCAAAGAGGAAGCTCTAGTTAAACCAGAGGAAGCATGTCGAGACTATATTGTAGAGGTTCAATATGCAGGATAGTAAACCGGTGAGTGTTCCTATTCCTGTAGGTGCAAAGCTGTCTGCTGAACAGTGTCCCAAGACACAAGAAGAAGAGGAGGATATGTCCCGTGTTCCATATGAAAGTGCAGTGGGTAGCCTGATGTATGCAATGGTCTATACTAGACTAGACATTGCACATGCAGTGGGAGTATTGAGCAGGTTTATGTCAAACCCAGGGAAGGATCATTGGATAGCAGTGAAGCGGGTTTTCAGATATTTACGTGGCACTAGTGATTATGGCTTGTGCTACCAGGGAAGACCAGGATTGGAAAGAATGTTGGACATTCGTGGTTTTGTTGATGGAGACTGGGCTGGAGATCTGGACCAAAGAAGATCTACAAGTGGGTATGTGTTTAGCCTATTTGGAGGCACAGTCAGTTGGATGAGTAAAAGACAGTCTGTAGTGGCTCTTTCAACTACAGAGGCAGAATACATAGCAACCACTCATGCAAGCAAGGAAGCATTTTGGTTGCAAATATTGTGTTCAAGTATGGGGTTGGTACAACAAGCTATAAGGATAGACTGTGATAGCCAAAGTGCAATTTTCTTGGCTAAGAACCTTGCTTACCATTCAAAGACAAAGCACATTGATGTTCAATATCACTTTGTTAGAGATATGGTTGAGGCTAAAAGGCTGTTGCTGGTAAAGGTGGACACTTTGAAGAATGTTGCAGATGCATTGACGAAGTCTATGAGCACTCAAAAGTTATCTTGGTGTAGAGAAACAATGGGTGTTGAAGAATTGTCCCAATGAATAAGCTCTCCTGTGGCCCCCTGTGGAAAGAAAACAACAAGTGGGAGAATGTTGGGTATATGTTATATTCTTTCCACGACTAGCCCCACGCGCTGTACGTTGCGCCGGGCGCAGCGGGGGGGTCACAAGGGGAGAGGCAACCCCCACTGTTGGGGTCCAGGGCAGCGCCCCGGCGAAAATTTGTTTGGTGTGCGGACCCACTCATAGGCGGACCCACCCATGTTTTATGCATGATTTTGCACATGGTTTTGGGGTATGATGGTTTTCGGCCCCTGGTATTTTGTAGATCCAGTCAAGGGAACTACGGTTATGTTCTAATTTAGGGTTAATGGATTGGGGTTTATGTATTCTTTGACATGTATATATATGTGTTGTAACACTAAAAGGAATATAATGAAAAATCAAGCTGGTCGTCCCAATTTGGGATCCAGGGGAAAATCTCTGTGTTTATCTGTTTTATGTTTATGCTCTCTCTATTTTTTATTTTATGTTATAAGATTCGTGTGTAGATAATTTATGTTCAGGGTTAAAACCTACACTCATAGAGTACTTGGCATGAGTACACCTGAAGAAGCTTTTATTGGTAAGAAGCCTGATATTTCTCATTTGAAGATTTTTGGCTCATCTGTTTACATTCATGTGACAAAGGATGCCAGGAAGAAATTGGAGCTGACTGCAGAAGATGGGATATTTGTGGGGTACACAGAAACACCCCATACTTATGATGTGTATTTTCCAAACAGTCAAATGACTGTGGTACGATTTGATATAAAATTCAATGAGGTGAAAGCCATGAAGTTGTCGCTTGAGAGGGAGTTACACTTGCATGCAGTGGAGGAACTTCTTGTTCCCAAAGAGGAGCCTCTATATGTGGATTAGCCACATGAGGAGATTCATGGAGTGGAGAGGTCCACTCATGCAGAACCAAACATCAAAATAGGCAAAAAGCGTACCACAGAAGCTGAGAGATTGAAGCTTGAAGTGGCACAAAATGTAGGAGTCCCTACATCACAACGCAGGCAGAGACAGTCACCTAACCAATTTACTAGATACATGGCTCTTATGAGCAAGTGTGTCGTAACAGAGCCATATTCTTTTGAAGAATCAACACAGGAGCCCACATGGGTAGATGCCATGGTGGAGGAGTATGACTCCATTGTCAGGAATAGTGCTTGGGAGATTGTTCCAAGACTGGTGGGTAAATCAGTGGTAGATTTGAAATGGATCTACAAGGTAAAGCAAGCTGTTGATGGGAGCGTCGAGAAGTATAAGGCAAGATTTGTTGCCTGAGGCTTCTCACAGATCGAGGGGATTGATTATGAAGAAACCTTTGCACCTGTCGCACGGTATTATTCCATAAGGACCATCCTTGCTCTCTCAGTGCAGATGGGTTGGCCCATTCATCAGATGGATGTGAAGACTGTGTTCCTTAATGGGATCATTGAGGAAGAGGTGTACATTGAGCAACCTGAAAGATTTGAGATCTTCAGTAGCGAGTCGCATGTGTGCAGACTAAAAAGAGCGTTGTATGGTCTGAAGCAAGCACCACGTGCTTGGTACACTCGGATCGATAGCTATTTCACTCGACTTGGCTTCATCAAGAGTGAGGCAGATGCAAACATGTACAAATTGTGGTGGAGGCTAAGCTTTTAATCATTGTTCTTTATGTTGATGATTTAATACTGACGGGTGATGAGCAGTTGATACACTCATGCAAGGCAGATCTTGCAAAGGAGTTCAAGATGAAGGATTTGGGCCTCCTTCATTATTTCCTTGGATTGGAAATATGGCAACGAGAAGGTGAACTATTTGTGTCTCAAGGCAAGTATGCTCGGGAGATACTTGGTAAGTTTCACATGGAGGAATGCAAGCCCATGGATACTCCTCTTCTAGGAAATTGGAGGAAAGAGGATGCTACATCGGTAGAGGTAGTGGATGCCACTGTTTATCGACAGTTGGTGGGTTTGCTCATGTATTTAGTTAATACAAGACTGGACATATGCTATGCGGTGAACCAACTTTCACAAGCGATGGTTAAGCCTACCAAGCTCTTTTGGAAGACATGAAAGCATGTCCTGAGGTATCTTAGGGACACATCTGAGTATGGATTATGGTACAAATAGACAAATGAGGTGAAGTTTCATGGATTCACAAATGCAGATTGGGCAGGCAGCCCAACGGACAGAAAGAGCACATCAGGAGGGGTTTTCAGTATCGAATCTATAGCAGTTTCTTGGTACAACAGGAAACAAAGATCCATGGCACTCAGTTCAGCGAAAGCAGAATACATGGCAGGAAGTCAAGCTACATGTGAGGCTATCTGGACGAGGAAGATCCTGGTCGGTTTGTTCGGTTCACATTTAGATCCTACAGTGATGCATTATGATAATCAAAGTTTCATTAAACTCTTGATTAATCCTATGTTTCATGATAGATCTAAACATATTGATATCCAGTATCATCATATCAGAGATTGTGTGTAGCGGAAGATCATGTTACTTCAGTACATTCCTATGGAAGATCAGGATGCAGATCTTCTAACAAAGGCACTCGACAGGAGCAAATTCGAATACCATAGAGGCTGGATCTGGGTGAAGGATAATCCCTATCTTGTTGAGAGGGAGTGTTGAGATTCAAAAGATGAGCTTAGTGAAAATTAAGCACCTTCACTAAGTGGGGCCTACAGGCTATTTTTAGGTGTATGTATATTTTTAGACATGGTGAGCATATTCTATAAGTTGCAGGATGCTATTTGTAGATGGTTGGTCAAATGTGGAAAATAGATGAAATTCTATGTACCTATTTTATAGTTCATCAATCTAAAAATAGGTGCATGTCGATTATTATTAACCCTTAATATTAATCCGACAATAAACATCAACTTATTCTCTTGCAGCACTTTGTTTCAGTGAACAGATTTGGAAAATCAGTGGGTTGAAGGAATTACGCAATTCCTAGGGTTATTGGTGGCTCATGCATGGAGGACTCAGTTAGAACTGAAATGGAAAAGTTATGACAAAGTTGGAAGAGTAGTTACGGGAGTTGTTATTTAGTTTAACTCAATTAATGGAGTTAAACTTAATTGAGCTAGTTGTATCTAGTCTAACTGAAAGATACACTAGTGAGAGTTTAGTGAATTAATTAGTTAATTAATTCACAACTAATAACTCACTAACAACTGAACATATACAATAGTTAACTACAGTGCATGTCAGTTCCAGTGGAGACCCAGTGGAGAGATAGGTGAAAGGATGAGATGGACTATCTGTTGTGACTATAGTGATGCATTCAATGCATCTGACACACATTGGAGTTTCCAATGAGGATTGCACAATCAAGGCAAGGCCAATTCGAATTAATTTAGGGGTCTTCTTCAGCAGGGATTGCGCAGTGGAGGCAGGTTGTTAGGAGGCAAGAAATTGGTGCATGGAGATGCAAATTTCTGCATTGACAGTGTGTAATGATTGTTGATTGTACTGAGAGCTTGATGTACTAATCTTTGTATGAGATTATTACATGATTCCATTGATATACATAATATATGATAGTTGGAGTTTTTAGCTTTACTCTTTCCCGTTAAACAACTGTGTTATGTGCAATTGAATTTATTCACATGCGTTTGCAATTGAGTTTTAAATTTCTGCAAGTTTAACAATGGAAGGATTCTGTATTTAGCAAGAAGATAAATATTTTTAGATCAGGAGAATCCGATAATACATCAACATTAATAAATTTATACATAAAGAAAATAAACCAAATTACATATTTTGGTGCTTTGATCAAAATAAAATGCAAATCATGCACACTAGATATAATTCACTTCATGAGACACTAGATATAATGCACTTCATGAGACATGGAGAACTAAGTATAGTGCATCCTTTAAAATATCATGCATTGTACACAATAACCTAAGGCATTTTTGGAAAAACAAACATTCATTAGCGGTGTATTGTAAACAATTAAGGGAAATGTCGTTTGATAAGGTGTTTTTTGTATCATTTCCCCTTTTGTGCATAATATTCATGGAGCATGGATGCTCCATTGTATCAATAATGTTGTTACATTAAAATAAAAGAGGGCACTATGACCCTATTTTTGAAAAAATACCATCTACCACCTTCAAAAAATTCCTCTACTAAAAAGCTCTGCAAGAGATTATCTTTGAAACATCATTTCCACTAAAAAAAAATTCCCAGAGGTGGGGATAAGATAATACAAATAATTTAAATAAAATAGATAAGTTGATACTAAATTTATTGCCATTAGATACCAAATTTTATATTTGGACTATAGTTTTTGTTTCCACTCATGTGTATTACTTCTCTTGTTAGGTTTTATGCCTTGTTGCATTCTCAAGATGGGAAATATTTTGAGAAAATTTCATTGGTACAATTATAATGGTTGTAAGTGGTTTCACAAAGTTAACTAAAACTTGTGTTTCATGCCAAAGGATTAGGGAGGACTTGGAATAATCTACACCCATGCTCACGCCCAATAATTTTGTACAAAGTGGGTCATCTAAGTTGTGGATGGTATTGAAGATTGGAGAGTCCTTATAAGGAGTTGTATAAAAATGGGATCTTGTTGAGAAAAAAAAAATCTTATAATGGGAATATTCATAAACAAAATTTACTCATCGCTTTTGTTCATTTGAAGGTCAAAGGTACAATTGAGGCTAAAATCACATCGAGGGCCTATGAGACCATCAAATCCAAATTCTATTTGAAAGGGGACCCTCTCAAGGAAAACTTGTCTTTCAATGAGCATACTCTTTAGTGGTCATCATTGTTACACTTCATTAACAAACTATTGGTTATAATGGTCTAGTTTACTACCAAATAATTTTCACATATATGTCTTGATTTAATTGGCACTCCAACCACATTTTCAAGGCCAAAATAATTTAAAAAGAATCATTTAGGCTCTCTAACTCTAGATTAAACCTAGAAAGATTTAGAATTCTTGTCCTGCAAATTACTTTTATTAAAATTGGCTAATATGCACCAATCACAGTTGGATTGATTGACTATGGATCCATTATAAGGCTTCTAAGAAGTCTAAACTTGCTATCATTGGGGGTGTGTTTGGACATTAAGTTTAACAACCTTTCGAAGGTCAATTCTAAGTAAAAAAATATTTTTTTATACCCATGAGCCATACGGAAGGATTTACTCAAACCCCAAAATGTGATCTTTGTCTCGTTTATAGTTTTAGGAAGATTATCCCTCATATATTGTTGTAGTGGGGTCCCTTGAGGTACATTTTTTAGTATCTTTTATATAATTTTGCATATGCGTTGAGTGGAAAGGTCAAGGAGCTTTGGGGTGAGTCAAAGTCCCTCTTTTATGTAAATGGGTTGTAATGGTAAACTGTGGGCCTCAAACCATGGTTTGAGACCATAGTATCTGTGCGTTAAGATTGATATAAATAGATAGATTGGGTCTAAGTAAGAGGTCCTTCATTTTTTGATGTAGGCAACTGTTTTATGCGTCTGTGATACAGTTCGTAAGCCTGGGTTTTTGGGTAGAAAGTGTCCTGTTGGTTGTGTGCGCGAAGAGCTAGTCCTGGTTGTGTATGGATTTCGTTGGTTGTGTGCGTGGAAGGGTAATTGTAAGGGAAAATTATGGTTTTACTGAACTGTTGAAATCTAATACAAAGACTAGTTTTGGCAAAGCATTGTGTTATATGTTTACTATTTCTTCCTTGATATCGCCTACTTTTGTTATGCTTAATTGTATCTGTGTGAGTAGATATGATCTTTATGCATAAATATATGTTGATGGTTGAATACATGAATAAATATGTATGCTTAATTAAATGCGCATTACATAGATTTGGTTATGTTATTATATATCTGTGACGAAGTTGATCTGCGATCCATTAGTTTTGTATTATTTGTGTCTGCGACTAGCCGATCTAATAAGTATTGTTATATATTTGCGTGCATTTGTTCTCAATCTATAATAAGCTATGAAATCAACTTGTTTAGGGCCACCACATTTTTTTCTTCCTCGGGGTACGAAAACCTGTTTCCCACACCCCCCCCATACTGCTTCGGGTGAGACTTCAATCTGCGCAAGCAGGTCATTGCCGAAAGGGCTAGTATTTGGAGGGTTTGTTGGTTGCACAATAAACTTTGAACCTAGTTCAGGACCCCTCAAGCCAATAAATGGTTTTTTTCCTGGGACCGAGATCATTTTGAGGGAGATTTGATGTTGTGGCATCCTACGCAAAACGAATTGCAAGATTGGCTGGATAGGAAGATCCTTGAATTTGTGATCCAAGAGAATTGAAGTTTTAAGATTTCACCTGAAAAGTGGGTTTAGAACGACATCTATACAGAAGTTCACAAGATATTCTTTTTTTCCTTTGAAACTAAGTTACACGAGTGGTTTTAGTAATTGACTGAATTTAATACATGCTCGAAGGAAGACATAGTCACTGAGTGGACTCCTAAATTAATTCATTAATTAGAAAAGAAAAACAATAAGATCACCCGTGCAATAGACCATTGGATCGATCATGTCTTGGGAGGATTTTTTATTGAATTTTCTATTGATCGGTTTGTGTCATACTTTGAAGCAGAAAGAAGATTTGTCAAGGGTCCTGGAGGTAAGTTCCTGCGCTCTTTGAATTTATTGCTGAAGATGCTATTATGTGAACAGGGCTCTCTGTGCCAACATATTACGTGAATATCCCAAAGTGGCCGGACTACGCACGGTGGAATAATTTACCCCGCAAACCCATAAAAAGGATTTATTTATAGTCCTCTCAAGCATAGATCTGATAGTGACGGTGAACTAGAGACCAACAACTCTAATGAATCTATGCACTATGAAGAAGAGGAAGTCTCCCAAGAAGAAGATTCATCAAATTAGAATGATAAAAGATCCTTGACCGTATTTTAGATCCCATCCACTCTACTTCCACACTCATCTCATAAAGCGTCCACTCCACCTCCCCCGGGCATAGATATGGCCGTGTGTATGAAGCTACCTACTTTCATAGGTATTGGAAATGAGGACACTGAGCACCTTTTTTTTTGTGATTGATGATGTATGGAGAGATCAGCAAGTTAATAATGATGATTGTTGGTGAAAAAGGAGGTCTTTGGGCAAGACCCAAGTTCAGAATAGGGGCCAACAAGGTTTCCGTAGTAGTCTAGCACAACAGTGACATTTTCACCCTAGTCCATCGAGTAGAGTGTCTCACCCGAGGCATGTCGTGACCTTAGTAATATTAGGAGACATATCATATACCAGAAGACTACAACTATGAAGAAAAACTAAGGAAAATTGGAGCAAAAAATAGATCTCGCCTCTCTGTATACATTATTACTCATCAAGCATGTTTAGAGTGCTGAATTAAAATTTAAAATTGGGCATACATTCATAGTAAGCAAATGATTAACAATCAACTCATAACATTACACACAACAATAACCATATTTCATTATCAATATCAAAACAGCATACATCACTTCGCGGAGTCTATTACAGTGTGATTCAGTACAATAGAGTTCTCACAGAGCTCTCCTAGGGCTCTGCTCTCTCTCTTGGCCTTCTGCCGCACTGACTAACTAACTCCTCTACGCTGGATGACTGCCTATTTGTTCTTCTACCAGCGTGACTATCAGTCTTTCCTCTTTTCATGCTCCATTTATTTCCGCTTCTTCTTGATTACTGGGATTTCTGTTGATTGTCCTTGTCTCCCATATCTGCCATCTACACTGTTCTCCGCAACTACCACGCCACCTATCTTTTGGCTTTCTGCAACCGTGACAACTCCTTGTCTACCTTGGTTGTGCTCCGCCAACTGTTCTCCGCAACTCAAAACTATTTATTTTTCAAAACAAAGGGCCCAACAGGCCCCGACCACACGCTATTGACTTGTCCCGAGTCAATCTTTTCTTGTTGTTGCGACTTCTATTGGTTTGTCGGCTCCAGAGGTTGACTTTGTATTTTCTGCTTCTTCGCTCTATCCAAACAAAGGCCCCAACTTTGGAACCTTGCTCAATGTAGAAGACTCGAGTTCTGCAAACTCAATGATTGCCTGTTGCCATTCTCTAATTAGTTGTTCGGTTTGGGTGGCGACTCTTTTAGCCTCTGCTTCACTTTCCACTGACGACAACTTGCTGAATACTTCTTGTATCTTTTCCCGCCATCTGCTGTATAGCCTCTACTTTTTGCTTGTTTGGTTGCCTTAGCTCTCTGAGGACCTCCTTTATGGCAGTAGAGTGTTCTTCTATCTTCTAGTTTTTGGTTTCCAACACCTTTGCTTGGTTGTACAACTGGGTTATGCCGACTGGATCAGTGGCCTCTTTGATATCTTAGGAAATTTTCTGAAGTTGTGTTGAGATTGGGTGGGCTTTCATTGTTAACGAGTTAGAGAATTCGTGTAAATTCTTCAGTAGGTTGTAGGCCTCTTTGAGTGTTGTCCCCAGGGTTTCCTTCATTCCAGCTACCTGCTTCTGTTTCTCGGTAACCTTCTCAGCATATACCATGGCAGGTCTGGTAATGTTGTTCTAGCAACTAGCATTTCTTTGAGTTATTGGTTCTCTCTGCTGAGGTTTGCACATGTCATTTTCACTCGGATATACCTTTTGACCATGGAGCAAGATGATATTTCCTATAGCATTTTGTTATCCTTGGCAATTATTGTCCGCCATGTAGGAATTTACAAGGTAAGTTCCGTAGATCAAAAACCAAAGGTCACCGCTCACAAAAAGATCACAAATCAATACACCAATATTATCATGTGGTTAAAACCCTCGAAGAGGGAAACAGTCCATGACCTGAGCCAACGCGACCACTTCAGGCAATTTATTAAAAATAAATAAAAGTTACATATGTTGATTCTGGAGCTTCTTACCACATGGCAAAAAATAAATCCATGTTTTCTTCTTTAAATGATTGTAACACCAAACATATTTTGTTGGTGATGATAGATCTCTTAGTGTTGTAGGATCTGGAACCATTCATCTAGATAATGGTCAATTTAATGAAGTACTATGTGTTCCTACCTTGTCATGCAACATTTTAACTGTTTATCAGATAACTCATTCAGGTGAAGGGAAAATAGTAGAAGTCTCACCTCATTATGTTGTAATCAAGGACCTCAAAAATCCAGACATATTTTAGCTACTGGAATTGCTGATGATTCCACAAGGTTGTATAATTTTTACAACTTTGGGTCATCATGTCTTCCCTCTATTTTTGTTTCTCATAATGATGAAGTGAGCAAATTTTGGCATGAGCAATTTGGTCACTTAAACTATCGCTCTCTTCAAACTCTATGAGAAGAAAATATGGTGACAGGTCTTCTTATGGTATGGTGTTTGCTCCGGATGTGTACTCGGAAAACATCATTGAGATAGTTTTGACAAACGTGCCTCTTGGCACGCTTCAACCCCTTTGCAGCTTGTGCACAATGATTTATGTGGTCCACTTCCTGTTGTCTCTTTCTCTGGTTGCAAGTACTTCTTAACTTTCATTAATGATTTTTCCAGACGCACTTGGGTATACTTCTTAAAACTCAAAAGTGAAGTTTTCAACATGTTCTTGGCCTTTAAGGCCTTTGTTGATAAACAATCTAGACATAAAATTCTCAAGTTAAGATTAGATAATGGAGGAGAATATGTTAACAACAAATTTATCAACTTCTGCACTGAGCATGGCATTCAATTGCAACACACTATTCCATATACTCCACAACAAAATAGTGCAGTTGAAAGGAAGAATCACACCTTAAAATAAATGGCTAATTGTATGTTTCAATCTAAAGGACTTGGTCTCAACTTTTGGGTAGAAGCAATTAACTGTGAAAATTACATATTAAATCGCACTCCTACTAAGGTTTTGAATAATATAGCTCCAGAAGAAGCTTGGAGCTCAATCAAACCAGATCTAAGTCACTTTCGTGTTTTTGGAGGTGATGCTTGGGCCCATATTCCAGATGTGAAACATAAAGCCTTAGAACCTAAGAGTGAAAAATGCATTTTTGTTGGATATTCTGAAGATGTCAAAGGATATAGACTTCTTCAACCAAAATCCAAAAATGTAATCATTAGAAGAGATGTAAAATTTGATGAAAAAATATCGGCCTGCGAGCCTAGTTTGGCGGGTGTGCCACCTTTGGCCTGCGAGCCTGATTCGACATATGTGCCACCTCTCTCTCTCTCTTCTATTTTTAATAGCATTCCTTCTAGTTTAGATGATGACAAAAAGGATGAAAATCCTCCTCCACCTCTTGAATTATTCATTTTACTCCACATCTTCCAATATGGGTCCGCTCTACTCGAGATGCAGCAAGTTCTCTTGCAGGTGACCTTGCAGATCGGCGATGTACAAGTTTTCAATTTGAAAGAGCCTCTTCCTTATTGGCTCAAATTCGAGAAAATCTTGATCTAGAAACCTTTGAAGAAGCTTTCGGTCATCTAGATTGGGATGAAGCTATGAATGAACAATATCATTCCTTATTGGCAAATGATACTTTGAATCTTGTTCCTCTTCCAAAAGGAAGAAAACTTTACAGATGCAGATGGGTTTACAAAACAACGCTTGGACCAGATGGAAAAGTGGATAGACAAAAATCTCATCTTGTCGCTAAAGGATTTTCACAAGTTGAAGGCATTGACTATACTAAAACCTTCTCCCTTGTTGCCAAAATGAATTATATCCACTTTTTCTTTCCCTTTCCACCTCCTTTAAATGGGAAGTCCATAAGATGGATGTTAGATCCGCCTTCTTACATGGAGATTTGCATGAAGAAATCTACATAGAACAACCCCCTGGCTTTATCCAAAATGACTCCAGCCTTGTTTGTCACCTTAGGAAGTCTCTCTATGGTCTCAAACATGCTCCTCGGGCTTGGTATGCAAAAATGCATAGATTTCTATTAGATAATGGCTTTTTCTAGGTGTCATTCTGACAACACTGTCTACACCAAGGAAGTGGGTAAGTCCTTCACCATCCTTGTTCTTTATGTTGATGATCTTATCCTTACTAGTAGTGATCCCAACAATATAAACCATGTGAAGTCTAGCCTCAAAAATAAGTTTGAAATGATAGACTTAGGGCACTTGCATTATTTCCTTGGTCTTCAAGTCTTGCAATCCAAAGAAGGTATTACCCTTTCTAAGTCCAAGTATGTATGTGATCTTCTCTGCCACTTTCACTTGGAAGATTGTAAGCCAGCCCCTTCTCCCTTTCAGTTTGGAGTCAAGATTTCAGTCACTTGTACTACCCCTGAAGTTGATGCTACTTTATACCATCAACTTGTTGGTAAACCTTTTTATCTAACCCATACACATCCCGACCTTTCCTTTGTCATTGGTCTTGTTGCTCGGTTTATGCACCAAACTCATGAAAGTCACTGGAAATCAGTTAAAATAATACTTCGATATATTCAAGGTACAATTCAGTTCGGGATTCATTACAGTGCAGGGGCATCTCCATTGTTGATTGGTTTCACTGGTTCTGATTAGGCTGATGACCTTGATGATCGAAAGTCTACTGCAAGATTTGTATTCACTCTTGGTTCAGGACCTATTACTTAGTCTTGTAAGAAACAAAGTGCCATCTCTTTTTCTTTGGCTGAAGCAGAGTATCATGGTGCAGTTGAAAGCAGCAAGGAAGCCATGTGGCTTCGTCAGATCCTAGTGTCTGAATTTGGTATTCATCAACAGCATCCAACTACACTTTCGTGTGATAATCAAAGTTCCATTCAGCTATGTAAATATCCAGTTCAACATCAGCATATGAAACACATTGAGGTCCACATACACTTCATCAGAAAGCTCATTCATGATCATGTTCTTGAAGTGCAATATTGTCTAACCAATGATCAAGTAGCCGATATCTTTACAAAGGTTCTCACAGAAGTGAAGTTTACCAAAATTCGACCCATGCTTAGAGTTCAGGAAAGTTATCATTAAGGGGGGATAGGCTCTAATGCCTCCTTCCTTCTCCTATTGTGTCACCTTTGTAAATCCTTCAATACTATCCCAATTTGTTCTTAAGGGGGGATGTTAGGATATTTTGACACATAGGAAATAGGCTCCTTTTGTGTCACCTGTGTAAATCCTTCAATACTATCCCAAGTTGTTCTAAAAGGGGGATGTTAGGATATTATGACACATAGGAAATAGTTAAGAATAACTTAGTCTAGTGTAGAGTTGGGTAAAATGTTTTTCTTTACTATGTACACTTGTAACTTATAATCCGACGGTCACGATTTGTAGTGTTCCAATAGTTCACTTTCTCCTCGGTATTAACGACACTTGATTTGTGGCTTAACACCCGATTGGTCCATGATCTCTATTTAAAGAGCATGGAGGGTCATTTTTCCGGTAACCGTTTATGAGAGAAACATATGCAACTTTTCTTTTATATTAATAAATTTCCTAAAGTGGCCGCGTTGGCTCAGGCCGTGGACTCTTTCCCTCTTCGAGGGTTTTAACCACGTGATAATATTGGTGTACTGATTTGTGATCTGTTTGTGAGCGGTGACCTTTGGTTTTTTATCTACAGAACTTACCCTGTAAATTCCTACAGGCAAAAGGTCTTTGCATATTTTTGTTACCTTTTCCAGCTGCTCCTGTAGATTATCCTTTTCCCCTTTAAGCTGATTGTGCTCTTCAGTAAGCGTGATGACTTGCTATTGTTGCTACTCGAGCCTCTATTGGAGGTCGTTGTGTAGCTCTTCTGCTTGTTGCGTTGCTTGTTGAATGAAATTGTACAACTGGCCAACCCCCCAAGCTTTGCATGCTCTCAGCGCCTGAGATGTCCTGGATTGGTTGTCTTTCTATGAAGGGTTGCCCATTGGCGATTGATCTCTCTGAGTGATCCTCAGGGGATGCTGGTGGGTTCTGTTGTGGAAGATGAGGTTCCAGGTTATTCATACTAATGGTCAGCTGAATCTACTGCAATATCAGGTTGGCTTACTGAAATGGGTTCAACTCTGTTGGCGAGGGCATTGTATCTATAGTAAAAGACCCTCCTTGAACTAATAGTTATAGGAAAGTGCCCTGCCCCATCAACGGTTGGTTAACCTCAGGTACCCTAGCCGTAATCGAGTTAAATTCTGCCTCAGTGTCCCCATTTGTCTCATTTCTTAGCTTTACTGGGTCTAAGATAGTCGCTGAGGTGGATGGAGTTCAAGTGGATTGGTATTTGGAAGTAAATAAAGTATGGGGTGATGAATTGTGAGTATGAGGTGATGAGTTGCGAGTATGAGGTGGAGATGATGTTTGAATGTTTAAAACCGAGGATGGATCAAACACATGTAGTGCGGAGGTTAATTGGGCGGTAACCTCTAGCTCTTCTCAGACTCGTACTCTTGTATCCATAGGTTGGGTCTGATCTTCCTATGTGAGGCCAATTATTTACTTAGGCACCATAATTCTTGCTTTCTTGGCCTTGGGTGCAGCTACTGGGGGTTTAGGTTCCTTTCTCTTGCGGATTGGGGTAACTGTGGTTGCTGGGGGTGAATTGAACATGGTGTAAGGTAGGGCAGTGACGATAGGGGTTGTTGTGGATGGTGATGCAAAATTAGATGACTGAAAATCAGAAAAAGAATCAAACACAATAGAAGCACTTGTGAGGGTTTGTATTACCAGATTGAAGCCCTTCACCCTTGTGTCTAGCTGGTCCAGTAAAGGTCGTAGCTATAGTTGAGAAATTATCCTCATTGTTTCCTTTGGTGTCTCCCCTAGGAGTACTTTCAGCAGCATTGCCTCGAACGAATAGTGAGGTATTCCGCTTCTGACCTCCATCGCAGCTCCTGGCCATGAACAGACTTCGGCGTGGAAGGAATTTTCTTCTACTTGAAAATTTAACGACCTCATTCAGAACGTGGTTTCATGCAAGCAACTAGGTCTGATATATATTTTCCTGTGGGTTACCCCAAACCAAATCTGTGAATAATATTTGTACAACAGGTCCCTCAAAACCCTTGGTTGTCTCGCCACCACATCCACCATCTACCTGTACCAGAATGAGAAAGCCTCCTCATTCACCTCCTTGGTGTTGGGATCTCCCAAGACTCTTCAGGGTGTAAACCTTAATGCCATTGGCTGGTCGTTTGTGATTTCCGCGAGCTGCCTTACCCCCGAGTGAGTCCATTTCCACATTGCAAATGCCATAATGAGATAGCCATAAATGAATTTTGTGGCTTGCCTATAATTATCCTCGTAGGCCTAAAATAGTTCGTTCAATAGAAAGGTACATCAGTTTAGTTGGGCTCCCTGGATGCAGTGTTCCACGACTGAAATGGTGCCGAGGGTGCATTCGCCTTTGGTGTAATGCCTCATTGTTTTACCCGCATTTCACTACTGGATTGTTGATGAGGTCTATCTTCGCTCCCTTCCCTCCTCTTCTAGTTTCATATTTCTTATAATAATCATAGTCCCCTACCTTCTTGGCTCTCTTGGACACGTTCTGGAATGTCTTTGAGACATCCTTCCCCTCTGCTGATAATCCAATAAGTCTACTGATGTCCTCTGCACGTATAGGTATTTCTCTCCCCAGCCACAACAATCCATTCTGGACTCTGCTCAGCAGGAATTTCGTACACTGCATTGCCGCTCCCATTGTTCCAAACACTGGGAGGTTCCTGAGGTTCAGTATTATCGATTTTTTGATACCTCTAAACTTCGGATTCATCCTTGCTGCTTCCCCTCCTCCCTCTGTGGCACAATTTTCTATGTATAGTTTTCACTTCATAGCCGGGAATTAATATAAATCTGTGAAATTTGTATCAATTAGTGAAGCATTTTCATACTTGCTAACCAGTGATTCTATCCTCTAAATTATCTCATCAAGCTTAGGCTCGATGATTGCTGTTGCTACCTTCTTCATCTTTGGTCTTCTTTTGTATACCTGGAGTGCTATTTCTGATCTCTTGCTTTGAATTCCTGCTGCTGGATTGTCTCTTTGAACTTCCTCTGATGAAATTTCACTAGTTTTTGTAGTTGTTTCTGTTTTTTCTAACTCAGAATTTTCCATCATTCTGGTGCTTTTCTTCTTTCATGTGGGTTAAGTAATGTAACCAACACGAATGAGGTTGATATGACCCCATAACTTCTTCTTCTTCTTCTTCTTCTTCTTTTTTCTCCCTCTCTTGCGGCTATAATTGTGTGATTAGTTACCATGGTGAGGTGTATTATGACATTGCTGACTGTGGCTTCAGGGTTTGGGTAGACGTGATGGGTAATTATTACGGCTTAATATGGAAAATTTATTATAGCATGGAGTTACTAATTATGGCAGTTAATTTTCAAATCCGGGTGATCCTATGGACTGAAAATGGTATGATGGGTTATTATGACGTAATGATGCTTGGCACGCTTGGCTTTCTGACACAGATGACACGTTAGGCGTTACCCCCCCCGACCAGAATTGGTGCGATGTGGTCTCCGCATCGCAACATGTGGATTTACTCTCTGCATTATTTTGATGTCTTTTTATTGGGATTCCTATTCTATGTCTCATCTCGGGTGCGAGAGAGTTATTGACTCTATCTATTTCTATTCTACCCTACTGACTGCTCTCAGTTGTGAGAGTTATTTGAAAAAATAAATAGCGGAACTTACTTGTGATAGGGCTTAAGGCGTGCGCCATTCATCCATCCTTGCAATATTTGGCCATCTAATTGTGCCAATCGAACCGCACCTAAATCCTTAATTTCTATGACATGGTATGGTCCCAACCAATGCATTCTGAGTTTTCCTAGGTACTTTTGAAATTTGTTTTTGTACAATAGAACTTTCCCTCCAATAGTGAACGTGTTATGCTTGATGTGACGGTATTTCCAAGCCTTTTGTCTTTCCTTTTGCACTGTCTGATGGAATTTCGCTAGGAATCTCTCTTCTTCGAGTTCTTGTAGCTCATGGAGGCGTTAAGTGATCGAGTCTTCATCTGTCATATGTACTGTTGAAGCGATTAATAGACTCGATATGATAAATTCAGTAGGTATCACCGCCTCTCTCCCGTACACCAGCTGGAATGGAGTTTGATTGTGCAACCTTTTGACAGTTGTCCTATATGCCCATAATGTTGCTTGTATCCTCTCATCCCAGTCATCTTGAATGGCATTGCATATCTTAGTTAGTCCTTTTTCTAAGATCTTGTCTTTTTATTGGGATTCCTATTCTATGTCTCATCTCGAGTGCGAGAGAGTTATTGACTCTATCTATTTCTATTCTACCCTACTGACTGCTCTCAGTTGTGAGAGTTATTTGAAAAAATAAATAATGGAAATTACTCATGACAGGGCTTAAGGCGTGCGCCATTCACCCATCCTTGAAATATTTGGCCATCTAATTGTGCCAATCGAACCGCACCTAAATCCTTAATTTCTATGACATGGTATGGTCCCAACCAATGCATTCTGAGTTTTCCTAGGTACTTTTGAAATTTGTTGTTGTACAACAGAACTTTCCCTCCAATAGTGAACGTGTTATGCTTGATGTGACGGTCTTTCCAAGCCTTCTGTCTTTCCTTTTGCACTGTCTGATGGAATTCCGCCAGGAATCTCTCTTCTTCGAGTTCTTGTAGCTCATGGAGGCGTTAAGTGATCGAGTCTTCATCTGTCATATGTACTGTTGAAGTGATTAATAGACTCGATATGATAAATTCAGTAGGTACCACCGCCTCTCTCCCGTACACCAGCTGGAATGGAGTTTGATTGTGCAACCTTTTGACAGTTGTCCTATATGCCCATAATGTTGCTTGTATCCTCTCATCCCAGTCATCCTGAATGGCATTGCATATCTTAGTTAGTCCTTTTTCTAAGATCTTGTTGAACGCTTCAACTGTTCCATTCGCTTGGAGGTGGTACGAACTGCTTTTATGATGTTGCACCATAAAATTATCTAACAGAGACTTGATTGTTGTATTAATGAAGTGTGTACCTTGATCATTGGTTAGGATTTTGGGGCAGCCAAATATGCTAATGATATTATAAAAAGTGAACTTGGCTGTTGTGTCTATTGTGTAGTATTTTACTGGTGCTACCTCCGCCCATCTTGTGAGATAATCTATTGTGGTTATTATGTACCTTGCCTATGAATGTCTTTCCATTGGTGCAATTGGCCCTACAAAATCAACGACCTATTTTTCAAATGGCTGCAGTGATCTTACAAGTTGTAGTGGTAACTCTTCCAGGTGTGATGGACTTCCTGTTCTTTGACAGAAATCACATTTCTTTACATACACTTTCCTATATTTATGAATTGTAGGCCACCATAACTCTGCTTGTAGTATTTTTCTTACGGTGGGTTTTGCACCAACATGCCCTCCCGCAACTCCGCTATGACACTCCCACAAGATATCCTCTCTTTCATGGTCCATGACACATCTCCGCAACACATGATCCAACCCCATCTTATATAATTGTACTGCTATCAATTGATACTTAGTTGCTTTCACGACCAAATGTCTTCTTTGAGTTGTCGTGTATTTAGTTGGGCACTATCCTGTGGCCAAATATACTATTATCTGCTCCAGATAATCTGGAATGGCTTCTACTATGAAGAGATCAGCATCCGACAACTGATCATCAAGGGATCCCCCATTCTCTCCATTCTCCAACCTTGATAAATGGTCAGGACCCATGTTTAACCTTCCTGGTTTCACTATCACTTCAAAAGTGAACTCCTGGAATAGTAGGAGCCATCTACATATTCTTCCTTCAAGCACAGGTTTGCTAACCAGGTATTTTAATGCTGAATTGTCTGTGAAGAATTTGAACTTACCTCCCAGTAGGTAATGACAAAACTTCTGAAGAGAATACACCATCGCAAGAGCTTCTCGTTCTGTTGCTGTGTAGTTTCTTTTGGCAGTAGACAACTTTTTGCTTGCAAAATATGCTGGATGATCAATAGAAGTCTCTCTTGGTTGAGCCAACACCGTTCCTAATGCAATGCTGGAGGCATAAATATGGACATGGAACTTTTTGTCCCAGTTAGGATGAACCAATATGGGTGCACTTGCTAACTTTTCTTTCAATGTATTGAGGGCGTTAGTGAATTCGTTGCCCCACGTGAATTGCTTTGACTTCCGCAACAAATTTTCCAATGGTGATGTTATCTTTGCATAGTTGTGGATGAATCTTCTATAGTACCCCGTATGCTCGAGTAGTAATATTAACTGTTTCACAATTTATGGTGCTTCTATGTTAACAATGGCTGCTACTTTTGTTGGATCCACACAAACACCCTGCTTACAAACAACATGTCCCAGGAGCGTCCCAAAAGGTACTTCAAAGATGCTTTTCTTATGGTTGAGGGATATTTGGAGTTGTCTGCATCTGTCAAACATTACTCTAAGTAAAGTTTCATGGTTCTTCAATAGGCCGTAAACTGTCCAATTGTCCATGTATACCTCTAGGAACTTATGGCTATAGTCCCTAAATGTTGCTATCACTATTCGTGAAAACACCACTAGCATATTCTTCAGTCCAAAGGGCATGACATGGTATGCAAATGATTCCCATTTGGTTGTGAAAGTGGTCTTAGTTTTGTCTTCTTCTGCTATTCTCACTTGATGATATCCTGAGAATCCATTGTGAATGAATATGCTTCATTCCCTGCCACATTGTCGAGAACCTCATTGGTAAAAGGAGTAGGAAATGGATCATGTATGCATGCGTTGTTGAGGCTTATGTAATCCACACATACTCTAATTTCAGATTTCTCCTTTTTGCTTTGTATTACAATGGGACTGACCCACTCTGCTTCCTCCACTGGAAAAATCGGCCCTGCTTTCAACATTTTATCTATTTCTGCTTTGACTTTTTCCTTTACCCTTGGATTTAGGAGTTAAGGCCTATGTTTCACTGGTCTTGTGTCGGGCTTTAATACTATGCACATTTCCCCCATGTCCCTTTTTATTCCCTTTAGCTCTTCTACTGAATATGGGAATAAATATTCATATTCCTGTAATAGGTCAAAGATTTCCTTGGTTGTTTTTATATCCCAGTAGTCTCTGATGGACATGATTTTGGGTTTCTTCATGCTTCCAATGTTCAGCTTCTTAGTCATCAAGGGTAGCAGGTGCAGTCCTTCTGTGGTTGGTTCCTCCTATATATCCCGCTCCCCCTCTTTCTCTTCAAAGTATAAGTGTCGGAGATTCTCTAAATCGGCATCATCCTTCTCACTATCTATCCGTTTGTATGCTACTGATTGTTTGATAATCTGCTCCGACAGTGGTAGCTCTTCATATTCCTGAATATATGGAAAAAATAGTACTCTTTTGATGGATTTTAGTGCATCTGTTACTGGTTCTGTTTCTCCCTTAAAATAAAAACATTGCGTAAAATTTCCTGCAACTACTTTCCAAGTGCCAATTTCTCTCTTCTTTTCTTCGGTCAAGTACCAAGCCTATGGAATTGTGTCCAGTGAATGTATAAAATTGTGCATCCAATGAGATTCTAGATACTATGCTTTCTTTCAGCTATACTCAAAATTATTTAGATGCTCTATAAGTCGGAATCCCCTCGGTACTTCTCAATGAATTTTGGTCCTGAAACTTCTTGGAATCTTGCTCTTAATACTATTGCGACATCTTCCCATTACGGAAGTGAGATGCGATGGTTGACCCACCATCTTGCCGACGTGGATTGCAGTGTTATGCCCATAAGAGGGACTCTATGTTCTATTGGTTCCTTTTCTTCTACTTTTTCAATAAATGTATTTACAACATGCATATTTGGTAGAGTCAGATATCCTCTTACCTCGATTCCAATCTAGTTGACTCCCCAGATATTAGCACATATTCTAGTGTTGGTCTCATATCCTCCCTGTTTCTAATCATCCAAAGCTATTTCTAAGCCCAAATCTGAACTCTGAACACTTCTCCAACTTACGGTCCCTCCCGTTGTTGGATTGATATAGTCTTATCTCTTCCCTGCCTTCATCTGGTAAAGGTGATCAAGAAGTTGAGCATCCTCTTTGTTGTCAACATTTTTTTTATATCGGTGTCCTTGATATGGATCAAGTGGATGAGTTAATCTGACTTCCCCGTCTTCAAATATCATCAATTCTTTTTTAAAGTTGATCACTGCATAATTCTCGAAGGCCCAATCAATCCCCAATAAAGCAGAATAGGGATCCTTATCCCCCATGATGTCTATCACCTCAAAATCTGTATATTTTTTCACTCCTGCGACATCAACCTCGACCTCTTCTAGCCTTCCTATGGGTAAAATACAGTACTAATTTTCCATGCGGAGCTGTATTGGCGAGTATGTCAACTTTGGCCTCCCAGTGCTTCCCATGTCTTTCTTGGTAGAATGTTGACATATGATCCTAGGTCGAGCATTGTGTCTTTGATTTGAAATCCCGTGACTTGTGTATTCACATGGAATTCCTTTTCGGTTCTTCTCTTGTTTATTTTTATCCTTCCTATGTATTTTTCTGTTACATTTCTTGACTCTCCCGGTTCTGCGTTTTCTTGCCGCCAACTCTAGATTTTGCTTAAGTTGTTCCAGCATTGGTGTTTTTGTTACATTTTTCAGGAACAGTGGGAACCATTCCTCAATCAATGTGCTTTTATGAGTCTCCTTCTCTTTTTTGAAGGTCAGATGTGGAAGCTCAATGCCTTTACTCCCCCCTATCTGGGAAAATGCTTCCACTGCCTCCTTAAAATATTGCTCTGCTTATCTGGTATGAAAGCGTTCTTTGGAGATGTGGGCTTAATTAGCTTTACCGGGTCCATATTTTGTGCATCCTCCCATGTTTTCTTTCCTCCTTGGGTTATTATGGATACAATTTGCATGGGCTGAGCTTCTACTATTCTTGGTTCTACATTCACCAAAGTCGCTCCTCTTTTTCTAGCTCTTTCCTCCCATCTCTTAATTAATTCTGGGCAGCCTTCCGTTGCATGTGTATTGACTCTACATTAGGAGCACCATGGTCTTCTAGGTAGCAGACATTCCCTTGATACATTCCCTTCTTGGTCACAGTTGTAGCACCTTACTGGTCCTCTTCCTCTAGTTCTGCCTCCTCTCATTCCTCCTCCTCAGCCCCTTGGAGTTTCATTCACCCTATAATATGGTTTGTCTAGTTGTTCTTCCAGTGCATCAAGGGCTCTACACTGCTCTGTATTATGCGTTGTAGAAGCGCAAAATTCACAATATGTATTGTTTGGAATGTTGTAATATTTCTTCAAAATTGGGCATAGTCGTGGAGGATGACCAATTCCTTTACATATTTCACAGTAGTCATTTGTAGTCTGATTCTGTTGAGCGGGGAACCCTAGAAAGTGGGGTTGCGGTTGGTATAATCCTTGAGTATTTATCTGCGCAACTCCCCCAACTAGTGGAGCCCCCTGTGTCCCTGCTACTAAAGCTCCTGCATTTTTCCCCCGCAACCTCGGGCATTCTATGGCCACGTGTCCCTCCATGAGGCAATGGGTACACCACACATTGGGCCTTGCAGGTCGTATTAGCTAAATACCTTTCAAATTCTTTGTTAGACTGGCTATCTGATGTTGTAGCCCTAGTATGGAAGGGTCTTGTACTACTGCTCCTCCTCTGAACTCTTGCAAATACCCCGCCATAGCTTCTATCTTCATAGCTTGCTTTAGGGCATCTTGTAAGGTATCAATCTTCTACTGTGTCAATGGAGTTCTTGTCAACGGGAGGAGTGCCTTAATAAACCAATCTCATTGGTGGTTTGGGTCGATTGGGTAATTCAGTTTCCTAATAGCATCCTTGAACCTTCTCATCAAGTCCCATGTTGTTTGATCTCCCACAACTCAGACAACCCTTGTTGATATGTTTGAGGTAATTTAAATTCTTTGACAAATTCTTTCTTCACATCATCTATCGTTGGGTTTGGATGAGCTTCTGACCATTTAATGAACCAGCGAAGAGATCTCTTTCTTAAATTAGTCTGGGACTCAATCAACTTAACAGCCTCTGGTGTCTGTCGAGCCCTCCACATTGCTTCGCAGAGATACCAGTGTTGTTCCACATCATCGTTACCCCTCTCAGAGGACTCTGGGTATCGAGTGAATGACCTTGCCATATTTCTTTGTATGGGTGGTACTAAAATAAAACCTCTATTTCCCGACTAAGAGATTGTATTACTAGCACTGTAGCTAGTAGCTATCTATACAATAGACTTAACATTATTCAACTTGCTAAACTCCAGTAACTTAACAAAAAAATTATTAGGTGGATGATAGAGTACCAGGGGGAGGTTGGGACTAGAGCTAATTGAAATTTGGGGAATAGGGTTACCTTGTGTTAAGGGTGCCAGAGTCTCTCGAAATAGTTTCTCCATTGCAACCTACAGCTCCACATCGGATGTCTCCTCAAGGCGCACATCCTCCACTTTGGAATTTTCTCCCTTTTCTCTTCAGGTTGGGCTCCTATACACTTGCCTAACTTCTTTGACGGTCCCTCCTATTCCTTGGGATCCCATTTGACCTTCCGTTTCCTTTTTCATCTGCGGTGCCTTTTCCTTGTCCCGTCGACTACTCTGCTGCTTCTCAAACTCTTTCATCACCCTTCCCTGCCACTTCTTAGAAATTTATGCCCTCTGATGTTCTCGTCGCTCTCTTAATCTACTGGAGGTTCTGGCATCCATATCGCTATTCCCCCTTCTTACTTACTTGTAGAATATTTCCCTCCGCTCCTTCCCCCAGTACTGGAGGTTCAAGTCTGCATCTCAGACTTTTGAAACGCCATCAAACCCTTGTCCACCATTAAATATTTGATCCACAATGGGATTTCCTTCAAAAGTTCTCCCCACAATCTAGATTTGAATATATCTTCAGCTTTCATAAAGGATTGGTAACACTCAACTGCGAATTCCACAATGTATCCTTCCAAGGTAGATTGTACCCATAAATCTACTGCTCAGGTTGGATCGGTATCTAACCGATGGAGTGCTACTAGATCCATGCGCGTCCACTTATGACAGACTCTACGCAATCCTCCTGGGAGTGACTTGATATGTAGTCTCTGCATCCAATTATAAATTTCTTCAGGAAAATTTCCCCATAAAATTTCATACAAGTTGCTTGCAGATTCAGAAAATAGGACCTGATATTTAACAGTCTTTTCCCAATGTTGTTGCAGCTTTGCTAGTTGCGATATGAACTGGTCTAAGTGGTTATACCACCAGCTTCGTAATTCCATCTCAGAGGTCCATGATACCATGATCTAACTCCCAAATGAGTTTTTAGGTCCTGTCAATTTGTTGGTGAAAAAGGAGGTCTCTGGGCAAGACCCAGGTTTAGAATAAGGGCCAAAAAGGTTTCCGCAGTAGTCTAGCACAACACCAGAATTTTCACCCTACTCCAGAGAGCAGAGCATCTCACCCGAGGCGTGCCGTGTACTTAGTAATATTAGGAGATAGATCATATACCAGACGATTACAACTATGAAGAACAACTAAGGAAACTTGGAGCAACAAACAAATCTCGCCTCTCTGTATACACTATTACTCATCAAGAATGTTCATAGTGTTGAATTAAAATTTAAAACTGGGCATACATTCATAGTAAGAAAATGATTAGAAATCAACTCATAAAATTACACACAACAATAATCATATTTCATTATCAATATCAAAACAACATACATCACTCCGCGGAGTCTATTACAGTGTGATTCAGTACAACGGAGTTCTCATAGAGCTCTCCTACGACTCTACTCTCTCTCTCGGCATTTCGCCGCACTGAATAAATAGCTCCTCTACGCTGGCTGACTGCCTATTTGTTCTTCTGCCAGCGTGATTTTCAATGTTTCCTCTTTTCCTGCTCCGCTGCTTGCCGCTTCTTCTTGATTACTGGGAGTTCTGCTGATTGTCCTTATCTCCCATATCTGCCATCTGCACTGTTCTTTGTAACTGCCGCGCCACCTATCTTCTGGCTTTCTGCAACCGTGATAGCTCCCTGTCTACCTTGATTGCGCTCCACCACCTATTCTCCGCAACTCAAAACTGTTTCTTTTTCAAAACAAAGGCCCAAACAATGATGTTAAGAAAGTACAATTAGCCATTGCCTTCCAATATTGCGCATTAGATTGGTATATGAGATATGTCCAAGCAAACCCTAATGCCACTCTGGATCAAGTGAAAGATTCCCTAAAAGAACAATTCAAGAAGCCTAATTCATATGCGCAGCTGTTTACAAAAATGAAAGAAATTCACCAGGAGGTAAATGAATCTGTGTGGGAGGCATATGAGAGGTTGAAGCACACTATCAAATATGGTGGATTCACTATCAATGATACCCAACACAAGTAGTGGTTTATTTCTATGATGCTCCCATATCTGCGTCAGCCCTTGGGTCAATAGAATATTACCACACAGGCTGAGGTTGTGGGTATTGCGATGAAATTAGAAGCTACCCCAACACCTGTTGCGATTGGAACTCAACAAATCCAGATCCAGTTGGAAGCAATGCATTTGGAGATTCAGAATTTGCACAAAGATAAGGGCAATAAGTTATGCGTAGAGGTATGGTGCATAAAATGTAAAGTTGTTGGGCACCATAAGTATCAATGTCCCATCTTCAATAATTATTTGAACGTTGGAGGACCTAGCCCGCTGAAGAGCGTAGATAGGCCACTATGGTGGACAAGCTATCAAGTTGCGAGTTTGCATGAAATATATTTTTGTCCAAGGGTCGGAAAATATCAACCTGAGCTAAAACAATTGTTTTGTAGACTATGTTTGTCACTGGGAAATGATGAGCAACATTGTCGAACTTATGATATGATGTTGGAAAAAGCTGAATATATAGAATGCAAGTCGAACCTACCTCACCAGCATCCCCATCTGGGTGCGATGGATTCCAAAATAGAGGAAGAGGAGGTGGATCAGCTGTTCGAGGAAGGGGGCAGGTTATTTTCTACAACTACGGAGATGTTGGTCACTATGCATGCAACTGTCCAAATCTGGCGCAACAATCATGTAGGTATTTTAGACAGTTTGACCATGTAATATAAGATTTCCATGTTTTTATTGCTAAGATGCAAGAGAAAAAGATAGAGAATCTGACCCAAAATCTTCATATGGTCAGAGTAGAAACCCGTGAGGAGATCCTAGTGTGAATGTGGTCACTAGGAGCGGTGCCAACACTAATGAGGATAAGGGAGAGAATTTGGATACTGATCTTTGGATTTGTAAGGCACGTGAGAACACAGATAGATTTGATTTATATCTTGCAAAGGACACATTTTTTGAAACGCGAAGAGAATTTGCAGAGGAAATCACATTGAAATCATGTAGACCAATGAAGTAGGCAGGGGTAGATGAAGAAATCAAACCCTTTTACAAGCTTGCATTAAGTTACTACGCAACAAAAAGGCGGTAGAGAACCTTAAGGATCTGATAGATAATTGTGTAGAAAAGGAACAACCACTGGCAGAACATAAAGCTGTCAACAAAATCTATAATAATAAGAAGTGGATGGGGTGAGAGATGCATATGACTGCGCATATCGGTGCTTATGAGATGGATCAGGTTATTCTAGATCTGGGGTCCAATGCAAATGTACTACCTAAGAAAACTTGGAAGCACATGGGAGAACCTAAGATGGAATGGTCTACCATTCAACTGCGCATCGCAAATAAACATAAAATCATTCCATTAGGAAGGTTGCCACAGGTCGTAGTCAGTATTGAAGTTGTTAAGGTGCTTTCAGATTTCAAAGATATAAAAAATTGTGGATGATACAGATCCTTATCCTGTGCTGTTAGGATTGGACTGGGCTATTTATATGGATGGTGTCATAAACCTGAAGAAGCAAAGAATGGAGTTTGAAAGTAATGGAACCTGAGTCATCATTCCCCTATATCCTACAGAAGGAGCGAGATACACATAACCTGTGTTCTTTGATGATGATATTGATAAGATATATAAGTTGACTTTGCACGACGAAGATTGGATCAACCCAACGACTGATGGAAATATTAATTAGGAAAAGGAAAATGCTTGCTTCTTAGATTCTGATGAAGAATTGGAAAGCTGGAAAAACCGGTTGCATGAAGTATCTGCGTTGTGTTGCAATCGAGTGACCATATCCCTTCGATGTGTTAGCACTCGAAACTGCCTCAGGCTGAAGGAAGGCAAGGTTCAAGGCAACATCAAACCAAGCTCAGCCTCGTAGCTAGCCCTACGAGGACAGGAGAGGGCTCTCTCCAGTCAATCTCGATAAAATGAGAAATAGGGTGCGAGATGACTTAAAATGGGAACTGATTTTAGGTTAGTAAATATATAGGAAGGTTTGGTTTTAAATTTTTGGGTTTTCGATGGAAAAATGGGAAAAACAATTTTGGGCTCGGGGATGAGGCCAGATATTTGCAGAATTCGAGTTGGGGCAAGGTAGGTGGTAGTCTTGATGCTTTTTGATTATGTGTATGGATGGATCAGAATGACAAGGAGCTGAATAGGGCAAGGGAGAACAAGGATCCTCTCCAAACTGGCGAAAACATACAAAACTAAACAAATTCAAAGGCAGAGCACTGGAATCAATGGATTCTACCTCATTTACTCATTCATTTAGTTTCAGAAGAAAAAGAAGGGAATGGCATACTTTAAACATTAAAGAACTTAAAAATAACTGAGAGAACACACCATCAAAACTGAAAGCCACAAGAATCCCAACAGGTGTTGCAAAACCTCTGATCTTTCCTTAGCCAAAATGTAGAAAATATGTACAATAGTGTGCCAAACTTTTCCCAAGAGTCCAACCCTGAAGGTGTCTCAGAAAATGCAATAAATAGACAAGTCTAACCTCTTCCCATGCCTCTAGGGGTCGATCTCATGCTTCTAGGAGCAGTTTGAACCAATTCTAAACAAGGAGCTAAAATCTAGGCAGCCAAACAACTTGCCTCTAAAAGGAAGGAAACTGATTCTTTCACTTGATTTTCACTTTTTTGGGAGTGAATCATCTAGAACAAGTAAATACATGCCAAAATTACATCATTTTTATCAAATTACATCAAGCTGGGTCAAAAATTTCATCAAGAGGTGAAACTAGTCCAAACTGGCCGAATTTCTGAGCTGGAAGGTGAAAAAAAAGCTAATTTCCTCTATGCACCGCACGCCTTTGGACATGCTTTTGGAGCACTTCTCGGAATAAAAATCAAGCTTATGATAGATTTTTGGAAAGCCCTGGATGTATGATATCCAATCCAAGTGGAATTTCTCAATTTGGAGCTCATTTTCCCCTCCAAAACTTCATTCTCCCAAAAGTACTTCCTGCTGGTGCAAAAGGTGGCAGAAAGGTGATTTTCATGGTGTTTTTGGCCCTTTTGATCATCCAGAACTTGATGAAATGCTTCAGCCATTTCTGAGCATGCATAAATTACCATGAAAAATCCAAAAATACAAATTTTTCCTCCAGAAAGTGTCCCAATCATAAGCGCGCGTCGTGACGCGCTACGCGTTGGGCGGAAAAACCTGTTTTGAGACCAAAATTTTCAAAAATGACAAACAATTCTCCAAATTTGATGAAATTTGGAGCAAAGATCCCTCATCATGCCTCATGCTCAGCTAATGAAGCCTCGGCCAAAATCCTGAGTGGATCAGGCCTCTTTCACTGTTTTAGTGCTCTTCTCAACCTTCTCTTCAGGATCTTCATTTTTGCTTTGCAAACGTGCATGCGGGCCCAATAAT
Organism: Pinus albicaulis; assembly: GCA_034641835.2. Lineage (NCBI taxonomy): Eukaryota > Viridiplantae > Streptophyta > Pinopsida > Pinales > Pinaceae > Pinus > Pinus albicaulis. The sequence goes on from JAXQQM020073847.1 coordinate 75,755, forward strand.
GACCTTTCATATGACGGAGCATGTCTTTGTCTCTATTGGCCTTTTCCAACAACTTCTCCAGATGAATGTTAACATGCATGAGTTCGGTCTCTCGCTCAATTGGTGTCATGTCACCAGGTCTCTTCCGGGCCAATTGTCGATCCTCACGGATTCGCCGCAGCTCTACAAGTGTGTGCTAATTCTCCAACTGTTTGTTCTGCTGCTCCAAGTACTTTATCACCCACTGTTCTCTCTGCAAATTCTCTATCAAAGTACCAATCTCAGCTTTCTGCTCCTGGATGACCTCCCTTAGTTTCGAGCTAGGAGAGCTCGCATCAACATCGATGAGTATAAAATCAATGTCTCGGCCTCCTGAAGGGCCCTCATCGTGCATAGGCTTCTTGCCTCTATCCTGAACCTGTACCTGTGCTGATGTCGAAGGTGAGACCCCTTCCACCCTGGGTGGAGATAATACTCACGCTGTTGATGAAGTCAACGAGACCCCTTCCACCCTGGGTGGAGATAGTACTCGTCGTGTAGCTGCAAATAAGGCTCTGTGGCCTCGCTGATATGTCACATACACTGAAGAACTGATATGCTTGGTCTCAGGAATATCAAACTAGTGTGAAGGCTCTCCCTCATCATGAACTACCTCGGGAGGCGGCTGTGGCGCTGCAAAGAAGTCACGGGAGATGAACTCATCCCATGCGATGCCCTGCTGTGTGAGCTGATGTACCACCATGATTTTGATCAGCGCGTAATGATATATGTTGTTATGCTGCTGTACTGGAGCCTTCTTCTGTACAAGAAATGTCATCCGCTCTATGTTACGGTACATGAAGTATGGAATGCTCATCATACGTACCCTCGTGAAATGCATCAACAAACGGATATGGTACGCATAGAGGCGCGAGAATCTGCCCTCGCAACTAAAATATCGAATGATGAGCTTCATCAATGGTGCAAACTCATCCTTCAGAAATCTGAATGGAAATACCCTGCTCAGCTGCCTCATATACCCAGGTTTGATGTATGGCTCATAGTAGGATTTCTCTAGTTGCTGTCATTTGTTCCATTCCTCTCCTATGTTTGGTATTCTGGTGGCCTGAGCAATGGTCTCTGGCGACAGAATGAAATCTACTCCGGCAAGGTTTACACGGCCATCATGTAAATGTAGAACAAATAGGCGAGCTAGCTCATGATGATGCTGAGTTCAAGAAATCATCTCACAGTATTGGAAACATGACTGATGCTGAAAACAATCCATTGCAAGCGGGCAAGCCTGCAATTGAGCCAAAGAAGTAGGCTCCTCCCTGACATGTCTACCACTTTTGCCACTTTTGTGAGACCTCCGTGGCACATTAGCCTCTGCTGTGGAAGCACTGTCATACCCCTACTCATAAACTGAATCTATCTCTGACATGGCGCTGAAATCAAGATGTTTGAAAAATATATGCTGATATAGGTATAGTGAAAACAAGAGTTCAGTGTATGCTCTAATCCCAAATGTGTCACATATGTATCAAGGTGCTATAGGAAAACCACAATGATAAAAGTACTGTCAAGTGAGTTTGAATGGGAAAATAGCCACTGCTTGACTACATGGGGATTTGACAAGTGAATAGGAATGAGTGTAGTGTAGTGTAGGACAAAGAAATAGCCCTTGCAATGACAATTAGGCTTTGTCAATGGAGGATGTGGGATAGTGAATATGGGACTGTGCTACAACAGAAATGATAAGCAGTGAGACAATGATATGGTAATCACAGTGACAGCAATTATGGAATAGGAAAGAGACCCTGAGGCTGTGGTGTATAATAAGCAGTGACACCAATGACAGTAGATGGCATAAGCATATATGTCAACAACATAAGATTTGAAACCCTCACAATATCACCAACATTTGTTTCAAAATTGGCAATGAATATAGGGTTTAACATTCACCATATCAAACACTTTTTTTCTTCATGTTTGAAACACCATAGCATATCCATGAATCAATAAGCAAGCTTGAATAACTTACTTGCAGGCAAATGAAGTGATTTGGCACGAATTTGAGTGATGGAATGAAGTTTTCTGGCCTTGAGGCTCTATGCGCCGTGTGCATGCCCAATGCGCCGCGCGCTCTATATGCGTCACGCGCGTGCAAAAATACAAAGGCCGATGATGCCCAGTGCGCCGCGCGCTCCCTATGCGTCGCGCGCCACTTGTATGCGCCGCGCGCACTGTCAGTTCACTCTCACGGCTTCAAAACAAGAATTTCGCCCTTCAACACTCCAATTTGTTCTTTGCTTTGAAAACTTGTGAAAATAACTTGTATCCAATGGTTTATATAGCTTGAGAAATATCTCACAAGAATCAGATTTGGTTTTTATTTCCTCCACAACCCACTTTGTATTGTTTTGCAATTTGGCACTTTATCATTTAATGCAATTCTGTCTTTTGGCTTTTCACTGTTTTTCTGAGTTTTATGACTGATGGAATGATTTGATTTTTGCAAGGATTTTGGCATTTTGACTTCGGAAAAGACCAGAGGCTGCATTGAAAAATTTTATGATGGAAAAAACACATATTTGTTACAAAAAATAAATTTGACAGTTTCTAGTTCAAAACAGAGTTTTGAACTAGAAATGTCTTCAAATGTTTTTGATCATGAAAATTTGAATCAAGAACCTTTTCGAAACCATCCTCATGGCCTGCGGGCATTTATTAAATATATCAAAGATTGAAACCCTAGACTCTAGGACTAAAAAAACTCTTGTTGACGAAAATAATCATTTATGACCATGAATGATGTGACCTGAACTTCGATGATTTTTTAGGAGTTTTAATGAGCCCAACAGGTACAAGCATGAGGGAATACAAGACGACCAGACCCTCTCGTCAGTCAATGGCATGCCCCTAGCGAAATGCAACGAAGTGAAGTGAACGAGACACCTAAAAATGATATGCAAAAAGCGAAATGATCTCTGACGGAGGGCTGTAAGGACCGACTCTAACATTGGCTCCAATGGGGATGGTGGCTCCAAGGAGGTGCCAAGAACGGCAGATCTCTGGAAGAGCTAGACAGTGCCTTCATCCATTGGGCGATGGAGTCATTATTTGAACGGGTAACACACAACCTTTGACACATTTATTGACTGAAACTTGAATGAAAACTGACTGAGACTAACTCGACTTTAAAATTGAAAAGACTGATAAAACTGACTTGAAAAACCTCAAACCAACTAACCTCCTTCTTCAGAATTATAGCCTTCGCTCCGGGCCCCAGACTGAAGACGAGAGATCAGTACACACTTACGATAAAACAGAAGTAGAATGATATATACAATGATAATGAAATCAGCAGAAAATACTCAGAAATGGTATCGCTTGAGCAGCGGACCATTGATCGGCCCTCCAGGACAATCATCCCCATTCATTTCCTTGAGAAGAAAGGCGTTCTGACCACGATACGCTACAATCTTAAAAGGACCCTTCCAAAGGTTTTCAAATTTTCCGTGCTTGCCTTTTTCCTCATTCCGAGCATCCCACTTCAAAACCACCTCATCCAGCTGAAACTTATCTGCTTTCGCCTTCCTGTCATAAATCTTCTTAATGCGCTCCTGCAACTTGAATGTATTTTGAAAGACCTCCTCCCGTGTCTGCTGTAAATGAATCATCTGATTTATCCTTCGATGCATGGGATCTTCCTCACTACCAGCTTCCTGAAGCAATTTGACTACCGGGACAGCAAGAGAAGTGGGAAAAACTGTGTCTACTCCATACACCAACTCAAAGGGAGACATACCGATAGATTTTTTCTGACTTACCCTATCAGCCCAAAGTGCATTCACTAATTTCTTGTGCCAGCCTTTCTTATTGATTTCCAGCAATTTCTTAATGATATTTACCAAAGACTTATTTGAAGATTCCGCCAAGCCATTTCCTTGCGGATGGTAGGCAGTCGAATGTCCCAAGATGATGTTATACTTATTGCAAAATTCAACCATCCTTTTAGACTTGAAGGCCGCTGCATTATCTGTGATTATCTTGCTAGGACAACCAAAACGTGACAGAATGTTATTTTCAAGAAAGGAAATAATTACCGCATCCGTGGCTTGTCGGGTGGGAATCGCCTCGATCCACTTCGTGAAGTAATCCGTTGCTGTCAATATCCATCTATGCTGACCTGAAGATGCCGGATGGATTTCCCCAATAAAATCCAACCCCCACTGCTGAAATGGTGCACTGACCTCAATTGGTTTAAGAGGCAAAGGTTGTAATTTCTGCTTCCCTTCGAAAATATGACATTCGTGACAACTCTTAACAGCCTTATATACATCAGAAAATAAATAAGGCCAATAGTAACCTGCTCTCAGAATCTTATTCGCTGTGGTTTTCCAAAATAGATGGCCCCCGCAGTCTCCTCTATGAAAGTCCTCCAACACTCTTTTGGCTTCTTCCTCTACCAAACAATTCAATAACATTCCACCAGGGTCTTTCCAATATAATGCAGAATTCAATATAAAAAACTTTGCAGCCCTCAACTTCAAGGTTCTACTCTTATTTCTAGGCATCCCGAGTGGTGGAGACAAATTCTGAAGTACATATAAAATGTCAGCATACCAAGGGGAAGAAACAAAAATATCAGATACCTGAAATGATGCACTTTCCTCATCCTCATCAGACATAGCAGCGATCAAATTTATGTCTAAAGCATGCATATTTATTTCAGCCATGAGCTTGGCTAGTGCTTGTCCTTTGATCAGCATGGTCGGTTTAATCTCCACATCATATTCTAACAATGCAGCGATCCACTTACCCCGTCTTCCTTCCGGATCTGCTTGTACCAAAACATCTTTGACAGCTGCGTTAGGAACGTAAGCTATAATGTGGGAATGCAGTATATACACACGAAAATCCTTTAAGGCCTTCACAAGAGCAAGTGCTTGTTTCTCAATAATGTTATATTTCAAATCTTCGTCCCTTATAATTCGACTGAAAAAGGCAATGGGCTTCTCAACTCCATCTCTTTTCTACATTAGAACAGCTGCCAAAGTGTGCTCAGAAGCAAACAAAAACAAAATGAAGTCCTATGTGTAATCCAGGCTGATTAAAATAGGGGCTGAAGAAAGAGCTAACTTTACCAAATTGAATGATTTCACCGCCTCTTCTATCCACTTCACTTGACTGTCCTTTTTCAGCATGTTTGTGATTTCTCTAAGATGCTCAGCAAGATTTGGAATGAAATGACGCAGAAAATTCATTTTACCATTAAATGACTATATTTATTTCTTGTTCCGGGGCTGTTCAATTTGCTGGATTGCTTCAACACGTGCAGGGTCAACACGAATGCCGTCTTTCGATATGATGTGGCCAAGAAGTTTGCCTTCATCCATGGCAAACAAGCTCTTTTTCAGATTCAGCGAAATGCCATATTTTTTGCACTTCTGAAAAACAACTTTCAAGTGATATAAATGTGCTTCATCAAAATTTGAAAACACCGTCAAATCATCAAGGTAAACAACCAAAAATACATCTTTCTCATTGGCGAAAGCCATGTCCATTGCACGCTGAAAAGTGGCACCTGCATTTTTCAAACCAAACGGCATCTTGGCATAATGAAACGTTCCCCATGGAGTGGTGAACGCGGTTTTGTCACGATCGTCCTCATGCACTAAAATTTGATTATATCCTGAATAGCCGTCGAGTAGTGACATCCTTGATGTTCCAACTACTCGCTGCAATATATGGTCCATTTTTGGCAGCGGATAATTGTCCTTCAATGACACCTTATTCAAATTTCTGAAATCAATACACAAACGGATCTCACCTGTATTTTTCCTCACGGGTACCAAATTTGATATCCAATCAGAAAATCTGATAGGTACAATGATTCCTGACTTATACAACCTATTTACCTCCTTTTCAATCAATGGTAGCAACTTCGGATTGATTCTCCTCAACTTCTGACGGAAAGGCTTCTGATTTGGTTTAATAGGGATCGTATGCTGAATGATATTAGTGTCATACGTTTTTAAATCTGAGTAATCCCACACGAAAGCATCAGCAAATGAAGACAAAAATATCACATACTCAGCTCTTACCTCTGGTGACAAGGACTTGGATAACTTTACCATCTTGGGGTTTTCAGCGGTCACAATATTTACTTCTTCAACACCTTTTTCAGTCGGCCTCAATGTCGGTTTACGGGCTACATCATCTTGATGAAAGAGTTCCTCTAAAGGAATCAATCCTTTAGGAATGATGTTATCTTTAAGTTGTAGCACTTCCATTTGATTTATCTGCATATCATCATTACCATCATGATGTTTTGTATCTATGGAGGTATCTTTAAACTTACCCTTGTTTTGCAGAAAATCACTAATCTCCTCATCGTCCTGAAAAACTTGCCAACATCTCTGATTGTCTGGAACGGTAGGGCGGTGCTTCACATGGATCTCGAACTTATTGCTGGAATTCATTGGGATTTTTAAATTACTTGCTGCCTTAGCAAGTCCATCAGCAACACCATTTTGTATGCGAGGCACACACGTCAAGGTATAATCTGAAAATAAATTCAAAATATCTAAAACTGCATTACGGTAAGCCCTCATGCGAGGATGCTTGGTTTGAAACTCACCCTTTACCTATTTTATCACCAACTCGGAATCACCATAGACTGCAATTATTTTCGCTTTCAGCTTTCTTAGAATCTTTAGGCCAGCAATCAGAGCCTCATACTCAGCCTCATTGTTAGAACAATCAAATGCTAGTTTGTAGGAACATACTCGCACATTGCTCGCGACCTTATTCAAAGCGGAAAATGGACTGCGTATCCAAACACCAATTCCAGCACCATCACTACCCACTGCGCCATCAAAATCCATGGTCCAAAGACCATCTTCATCATCCTCCAAGTGCTGAAATTGCGCCAGCTCTGTTTTTTCTGTTTGCTGCCCATCGTCTTTAGCTGATTGCTCAACAGTAGCTTGCTTTTCTTATCTTTCTTTCTGCAGAACCTCTCTGAAATTCTCGGTAATCTCTGGTATATCTTCTGCTAGAACTAACTGACTATCTATATCATTAAAACTATCAACAAACAAAACAAAAGACTCTAAGTCTGTATGTACATAATTTACAGGATGATTGATTGGTTTCTCCTTGCTTGTTATCATGTATTTCATCTTCTGCTCTCGATATAACTTTCTCATTTGGCCAAAGATAGGAATTGTTGCATATGAGAAATCTAACTGTAGTGTACCTTTCAACTTTTCTCCCCAAGATCTAGAAAGGAGCATCCCAAATCGAGGAGGAATGTCCGCCACAACCACGTCCATCAAGACATTCTTCGCAGGAATCTGATCTAAACTTACAACCAAATCTTTGATAAGTCCGATACATATCACTCGGCTGGAATCAAATGAGTACAAATCATGGTACTTCCCTGTAATGTCTAAACCCAACTTTTCCATGATTGCTTTTGGCATAAGATTGTGCAAAGCACCGGAATCGAACATGGCATTATGCAATACATATTCATGCAACCTCAAACTGATATAAAAGGGAGGAACATCACTGTCAGGGGACTCACCATCTAAAGCAGGCCCAAATATCAATTCGGGCTGATCATCTTCAATATTCACCGTGTCAAACATTGGATCAAAATTCAGAATTTTAGAGAGTTGACCTCTATAACTGCTGTTCTTCATAATTTCTGTCAAAGGAATAGATACCTTTAATTTAGAAATTTCATTCTCCAAACTAAAAGCTGAAAACTTTTTAATCTCTTTGACTGGAACTTCTTTCCTTTCAACCTTATCCTTCATTATGCTTGGCTGATTTGACTTTTCTGCTGATGATGATTTGTTAGCTGCGGGATCAATCGTCTTTTTTCCTTTCTTCTGTGGTATAGGTAAATCCATCTTCGGTGCTGAAGCCTCTTTTCTCTTCTGAATTGGGTTTATGGGCACATCTCTGTTTCTCAATGAGTATTGCTTCTGCTGAGCAGACAAAGCATTCATATACCCTCTTTGGTATTCATCTGATTCTTCCTCCAGAGCTACATCATTTGCTAAAATAAAATCCTCATCTTTCTTTGCAGCTGAACTTTCTGCATATTCTTCATCTTCAATGATGTAAATGGGCAGATCATCGGGAGTAAAGAAATTGTTTTGCTCCCCTACTAAATCATCATCATCGTCTGAATCTTGACTCACAAAATTCTGCAGAAGAGGTGTTTTAACTTGCTGCTGGGATGCCGGCTCTTGTACTCTCTGTTCACGCTGTTTAATTCTAAACTGTGGCTGCTGCTGGCCACGGTAGTTGGGATTTCGAATCTGCGGTTCTGGCTTATCAAGAGTCATTCTTTTGAACATTTTTTCCATTTCGCGAAGCAAGTGCTATTCTGATGTAGATGTGGAAGCTTCTTCTTTTATGGTCACTCTCTTCTCTGCTTTCAACCTGGCTCTCTTATCATTCAGATTCGCCTCAACACTAACAACAATCTTCTGCATATCTTCCAAGGTAGGCAAATCTCTGTCTCATAATGAATAAGCCATCTCCGGATCGAAACCATCTGGGAATTTAAGGAGAGCTGACTTTCTAGATGGTCTTAAGTCATCTGGAGTTGCATTATACACTGTATTGAATCTGATAATATAATCTTGAACGGACTCACCAGGATTACGCTTGATGCTAGTATACTCAGAAGTAATTTGCAGCGGATCTTTCTTCATTTCCCACCGATCTAGAAATTGTGTCTGAAGCTCTTGTAATGTATTGATACTTCCGGGTTGTAAAGCTCTGAACCATTTACGAACCTCACCTCCAAAAGTCTGGGCGAACAATCTCATGGACACATTCTCTTCATATATTTCATGCAGGTCCAAGAAATCTGTCATTCTAACAATGTGCTGCTGGGCGGATACACTCTGCGGAGTGCCATCAAATATTGGAATCTTACTATGATAATCAGCGGGCATAGGATCCAAATTTGCAGGTAAAGCAAGAGGTGCAAATCTAGCAGCCATGGCTCTTGGCGGATTTATAATATGTCTTGGAGAAACAGGTGGAATGGGAGCAGTAGAGGAACGAGGTGTATGCGGTGGAGATGGAGGAGGAACTACTGCTAATTTTTGATCAGAGATCTCAGGCTGCACAAGAATGGTAGGGATAAAGGGAGGTTTAGTGGGAATCTGTGAACCGGATGCAATTTCAGATGGCCTAAGAGTTTTGGATGCAGATTCAATGAATTCAGGGATGTTGGTTGCCACAATGGAGTTTTGAAGATTCAAAATATAATTATCAATAGATCTATTTTCTTGTTCAACTTCTAGATACTTGATGAACTCAGGATTAATGACGGTAGAACCAGTAGCACTTTCGGATTTGGTTTCAAACAATGATAACTCGAACTGATCGTCAAACTCAATATGTTCATTGTACTCAAAAACAGTGGGGTATGAGTGAGATTTGACCAAAGGAATGATGGGAGCTTCTCGACAGAAAATTCTTGGGATTAGGTTGGGGTTTTCATACACTGGAGGCGGAATTGGATCAGGATTTGATCTAGTATTCCTTTTTGAAGCCAGTGTATTGATCTATTAAAAAAAACCAAAGGACACAACCGATTATTTTCAGCCTATCGACTTCTAGACTCAATCATCCAAAAGTCTAGAACGAACAAGTGTACTGGGGTAATTTGCAAATCAAGTGCTGCATTCACAAGCTAAACCGGAGATCGACTGAAGCAACGTTTATCGACTTCCGCTTATATGGCAAAAGCGTTTCGAAAGCTACCTGGCGTGACTTCAGACTCCGTCTATAGCTCATGAAATGAACACATCAAAAAGCAAACCATTGAGATTGGTTTTTCCCCAGTATGGTCGCCACTATGTTAGTACTCGAAACTGCCTCAGGCTGAAGGAAGGCAAGGTTCAAGGCAACATCAAACCAAGCTCAGCCTCGTAGCTAGCCCTACGAGGACAGGAGAGGGCTCTCTCTAGTCAATCTCGATAAAATGAGCAATAGGGTGCGAGATGACTTAAAATGGGAACTGATTTTAGGCTAGTAAATAGATAGGAAGGTTTGGTTTTAAATTTTTGGGTTTTCGATGGAAAAATGGGAAAAACAATTTTGGGCTCGGGGATGAGGCCAGATCTTTGCAGAATTCGAGCTGGGGCAAGGTAGGCAGTAGTCTTGATGCTTTTTGATTATGTGTATGGATGGATCAGAATGACAAGGAGCTGAAGAGGGCAAGGGAGAACAAGGATCCTCTCCAAACTGGCGAAAACATACAAAACTAAACAAATTCAAAGGTAGAGCACTGGAATCAATGGATTCTACCTCATTTACTCATTCATTTAGTTTCAGAAGCAAAAGAAGGGAATGGCATACATTAAAAATTAAAGAAATTACAAATAACTGAGAGAACACACCATCAAAACTGAAATCCACGAGAATCCCAACAGGTGCTGCAAAACCTCTGATCTTTCCTTAGCCAAAATGCAGAAAATATGTACAATAGTGTGCCAAACTTTTCCCAAGAGTCCAACCCTGAAAGTGTCTCAGAAAATACAATAAATAGAAAATTCTAACCCCTTCCCATGCCTCTAGGGGTCGAGCTCATGCTTCTAGGAGTAGTTTGAACCAATTCTAAACAAGGAGCTAAAATCTAGGCAGCCAAACAACTTTCCTCTAAAAGGAAGGAAACTGATTCTTTCACTTGATTTTCACTTTTTTGGGAGTGAATCATCTAGAACAAGTAAATACATGCCAAAATTACATCATGTTTATCAAACTACATCAATCTGGGTCAAAAATTTCATCAAGAGGTGAAACTAGTCCAAACTGGTCGAATTTCTGAGCTGGAAGGTGAAAAATAGGCTAATTTCCTCTATGCGCCGCGCGCCTTTGGACTTGCTTTTGGAGTGCTTCCCGGAGTCAAAATCAAGCTCATGATAGCTTGTTGGAAAGCCCTGGATGTCTGCTATCCAACCCAATTGGAATTTTTCAATTTGGAGCTCATTTTCCCTTCCAAAACTTCATTCTCCCAAAAGTACTTCCTGCTGGTGCAAAAGGTGGCAGAAAGGTGATTTTCATGGTGTTTTTGGCCCTTTTGATCATCCAGAACTTGATGAAATGCTTCAGCCATTTCTGAGCATGCATAACTTACCATGAAAAATCCAAAAATACAAAGTTTTCCTCCAGAAAGCATCCCAATCATAAGCGCGCATCGTGACGCGCTATGCGTTGGGCGGAAAAACCTGTTTTGAGACCAAAATTTTAAAAAATGACAAAAACTTCTCCAAATTTGCTGAAATTCGGAGCGAAGATCCCTCATCATGCCTCATGCTCAGCCAATGAAGCCTCAGACAAAATCCGGAGTGGATTAGGCCTCTTTCGCCGTTTTAGTGCTCTGCTCAACCTTCTCTTCAGGATCTTCATTTTTGCTTTGCAAACGTGTATGCGGGCCCAATAATGACCTTTCATGTGACGGAGCATGTCTTTGTCTCTATTTTCCTTTGCCAACAACTTCTCCATATGAATGTTAACATGCATGAGTTCGGTCTCTCGCTCAATTGGTGTCATGTCACCAGGTCTCTTCCGGGCCAATTGTCGATCTTCACGGATTCGCCGCAGCTCTACAAGTGTATGCTGATCCTCCAGCTCTTTGTTCCGCTGCTCCAAGTACTTTATCAACCACTGTGATCTCTGCAAATTCTCTGTCAAAGTACCTATTTCAGCTTTCTGCTCCTGGATGACCTCCCTCAGTTTCGAGCTAGGAGAGCTCGCATCAACATCGACGAGTGTAAAATCAGTGTCTCGGCCTCCTGAAGGGCCCTCATCGTGCATAGGCCTCTTGCCTCTGTCCTGAACCTGTACCTGTGCTGATGTCGAAGGCGAGACCCCTTCCACCCCGGGTGGAGATAGTACTCGCGCTGCTGATGAAGTGAACGAGACCCCTTCCACCTCGGGTTGAGATAGTACTCGTCGTGTAGCTGCAAATAAGGCTCTGCGGCCTTGCTGATATGTCACATACACTGGAGCGCTGATATGCTCAGTGTCAGGAATATCAAGCTGGTGTGAAGGCTCTCCCTCATCATGAACTACCTCGGGAGGTGGCTGTGGCGCTACAAAGAAGTCACGGGAGATGAACTCATCCCATGCGATGCCCTGCTGTGTGAGCTGATGTACCACCATGACTTTGATAAGCGCGTAATGATATATGCTGTTATGTTGCTGTGCTGGGGTCTTCTTCTGTACAAGAAATTTCATCCGCTCTATCTTGCGGTACATGAAGTATGGAATGCTCATCATACGTACCCTCGTGAAATGCATCAACAAACGGATATGGTACGCATAGAGGCGCAAGAATCTGCCCTCACAACTGAAATATCGAATGATCAATCTCATCAATGGTGCATACTCATCCCTCAGAAATCGAAATGGAAATACCCTGCTTAGCTGCCTCATATATCCAGGTCTGATATAGGGCTCATAATAGGATTTCTCTAGCTGATGTCGTTTGTTCCATTCCTCTCCTACGTTTGGTATCCCGGTGGCCTGAGCAATGGTCTCTGGTGACAAAATGAAGTTTACTCCGGCAAAGTTTACACGGCCATCATGTAAATGTAGAACAAATAAGCGAGCTAGCTCATGATGATGCTGAGTTTGGGAAATCATCTCACAGTATTGGAAACATGACTGATGCTGAAAACAATCCATTGCAAGTGGGCAAGCCTGCAATTGAGCCAAAGAAGTAGGCTCCTCCCTGACATGTCTACCACTTTTGCCACTTTTGTGAGACCTTCGTGGCACATTAGCCTTTGCTGTGGAATCACTGTCATACCCCTGCTCATAAACTGAATCTGTCTCTGACATGGCGCTGAAATCAAGATGTTTGAAAAATATATGATGATATAGGTATAGTGAAAACAAGAATTCAGTGTATGCTCTAATCCAAAATGTGTCACATATGTATCAAGGTGCTATAGGAAAACCACAATGAGAAAAGTACTGTCAAGTGAGCTTGAATGGGAAAACAGCCACTGCTTGACTACATGGGGATTTGACAAGTGAATAGGAATAAGTGTAGTGTAGTGTAGGACAAAGAAATAGCCCTTGCAGTAACAATTAGGCTTTGTCAATGGAGGATGTAAAATAGTGAATATGGGACTGTGTTATAATAGAAATGACAAACAGTGAGACAATGGTATGGTAATCACAGTGACAACAATGATGGAATAGGAAAAAGACTCTGAGGCTGTGGTGTATAATAAGCAGTGACACCAATGATAATAGATGGCATGAGCATATATGTCAATAACATAAGATTTGAAACCCCAATAATATCACCAACATTTGTTTCAAAACCCTATGGAGCGAATTTGGCAATGAATATAGGGTTTAACTTTCACCATATCAAACACTTGTTTTTTCCTCATTTGAAACACCATAACATATCCATGAATCAATGAGCAGGCATGACTAACTTACTTGCAGGTGAATGAGGCGTTTTGGAACGAATTTGGGTGAGGGAGTGAAATTTTCTGGCCTTAGGGCTCTATGCGCCGCGCGCTGTGTATGCATCGCGCGTGTGTAAAATTACACTGGCAACTAATGCCTAGTGCGCCGCGCGCAGTGTCAGTTCACTCTCACGGCTTCAAAACAAGACTTTCGTCCTTCAACACTCCAATTCGACCTTGGCTTTGAAAACTTGTGAAAATAACTTGTCTCCAATGGCTTATATAGCTTGAGAAATATCTCACAAGAATTAGATTTGATTTTTATTTCCTCCACAACCCACTTTGTATTGTTTTGCAATTTTGGCACTTTATCATTTAATGCAATTCTGTCTTTTGGCTTTTCACTGTTTTTCTGAGTTTTAGGACTGATGGAATGATTTGATTTTTGCAGGGATTTTGGCATTTTGACTTCGGAAAATACCAGAGGCTGCATTGAAAAATTTTATGATGGAAAAAATACATATTTGTTACAAACAATAAATTTGACAGTTTCTAGTTCAAAACAGAGTTTTGAACTAGAAATGTCTTCAAATGTTTTTGATGATGAAAATTTGAATCAAGAACCTTTTCGAAACTACCCTCATGGCCTGCGGGCATTTATTAAATATATCAAAAGACTGAAACCCTAGACTCTAGGACTAAAAAACTCTTGTTGACGAAAATAATCATTTATGACCATGAATGACGTGACCTGAACTTTGATGATTTTTGAGGAGTTTTAATGAGCCCAGCAGGTACAAGCATGAGGGAATACAAGACGACCAGACCCTCTCGTCAGTCAATGGCATGCCCCTAGCGAAATGCAACGAAGTGTAGTGAGCGAGACACCTAAAAATGATTTGCAAAAAGCGAAATGATCTGTGACGGAGGGTTGTAAGAACCGACTCTAACACGATGCATAACCTTTTAGGTACACGAACTACCGCATTATGATGGTTTAACTTATGTAAACATGTTTTTAGGATAACTTGAAAAAACTGTCCCAGAAGGACAGAGATTCCATGCCATGGATCTCAGACTGCGCTCTACTCCAACATGATGGTGGGATACTTATAAAGAAAACATGGGTAATTGGTATGAATGCGCAAGAATGATGAGATTATGCTTTGAATGTCCAACTATTAGAACTGAAGAATTCTACTCTGGAAATGATGATTGCCTAAACATTTGGCTAGATGGAATGAGATATCGAGCATAGAACCGAGACTAGAATGGGCCTGCATGTTCATTCATACATTGGGGAAGGTACCTATGGATTGGTACCTATAGACGGAGTTGCGCCGAGGTACTAGTGAATGGTCTATGCTAACAGAGAGTTTCATTCTAACATTCAGCTTTGAGAGTGGGTTTGAAAATATTGGAAAAGCATCGCATAACATTCAAAAATTTATCTTTGACACAACAAAAGCAAAGGTTGAAGAAAATGAAGAATTTATCCAGCATGGGATGCGCAAATGAAGGATATTGTGAATTGCATAAATCTGACAGTTGAAGAAAATGAAGAAGATCGAAGGAATATCATGATTCTAAAATATGAGGGGCAATGTGCAGTTGCTAGACCCTTGATCACTTTGCTCGATGTAAAAAAATCTCTATAGATTCGACAGGTGAATATTGGATTTGAAGAGCAACCAAATTTGGCAAAGATTGGATACTATTGGGATGATGAAACCGTAGGAAAATTTGTTGAACTATTGATAGAGTATGAGGACTTATTCTCTACAAAGTTTTCAGAATTGAAAGGAATAATTAGAGAACTTGGAGTTATGAAGATAACTTTGAAACCTGATGCACGCCCAGTGAAGCAACGCCAATACAAATTGAATCCAAAATATAAGCAAAAGATAAAAGAAGAGTTGGATAAGATGGTTGTTGCAAGCATCATAGATCCGGTAGAAGAGTCTGATTACGTGAGTCCCATGGTAGTACAAGACAAGAAGACAAAATGAGAGATCAATATTTGTGTGTACCTGCACAAATTGAATGATTCTTGTGTGCATGATCCATTCCAAAATCCATTCTCTAATGAGGTCATGGAAAATGTCGGAGGACAAGACACTTACTCATTCACAGATGGTTTTGCAGGGTATCATCAGATTAGGGTTGCACCAGAAAATCGCAGTAAGACTACCTTTGCTACAGAATGGGGATATTTCTAGTATATAGTCATGCCCTTTGGCTTGAATAATGCACCTGGCATCTTCTACTACGTAGTAGTAGTCGATTTCAAGGATTTTATCCATAAGTTTCTGGAATTATACTTTGATGATTGGACTATTTTTGGGTTTTTGAAAAAGCAAGTATCCAATATGCGCTTAATACTGGATACCTGCAAAAAGTATCAGATCTCACTGAAATTAAAGAAATGTGTATTATGTGTGCCATTCAGGATATTGTAGGGACACATTGTCTTCCAGCAAGGGTTGATGGTATATCCCATGAAGATCGCAGTAATTGTTAATCTGGAGATACCTAAGAATTTCAAGCAACTGCACTCAATATTGGGACACACTGGATATTATCAAAAGTTCATTCAGGGTTATGCACTGATAAATGCACCCATGGATAGATTTCTCAATAAAGATGTGACACTATGTTGGGATGAGGAATGTCATAAGAGTTTTGAATTTTTGAAGGAAAATATGGTCACTGCACCCATACTAGTCTTTCCAAATTGGTCTAAGGTGTTTCATGTGCATTTTGATGCCTCCTGTATCACGCTCGAAGCTATTTTAGTGCAACCAGGAGTTGGATATATTGATCATCCTATTGCTTATGTTAGTAAAAAAAACCCAAGCACAGAACAAAATTATTCAACCATAGAAAGAGAAGGATTAGCAATGGTGTGTGCGCTACAGAAATTCCTCCACGTCCTATTAGGAGGAAATTTCAAGATATTTACTGATCATTTTACTTTAAATTACTTGGTCAATAAGCCTATGTTGGGGGGGGGGGGAGATCTGCAGGTGGTTGTTACTATTCCAAGAATATGACTTTGATATCATTGTGAAACTAGGAACACCGACTGTTTGGCCAGACCATATGTCACACATTGAGACTGGTGAAGAACCTATGAACTTGGAGGATGGATTACCAGATGCGTAGTTGTTTGCAATCAAGGTAGTTAATTATCATTTCCCTAATATTATTTATTTCCTGACTATTGGACGCGTGCCTAAGGAATATACAGTACAACAAAAGAAAGAGCTCATGGTGCGTGCAATAGACTTCACTATTATTGTTGGATAGTTGTATAAGATGGGTGCATATGAAGTTCTGCGAAGATATGTTTTGGAGTGTGAAAGGAATACCATATTATATGAAGCTCATGGAGGGGTTGCTGGTGGTCACTATGCAGCTAAGCAACCATGCAAAATATTTTTCGATCTGGGTTATGGTGGCCCACATTGCATAATGATGCTTATGTGCACTATCGTGCATGTGATGTATGCTAGAGGACCGGAAAGTCGTCGCGCAGATATGAGATGCTCCTGCATCCACAGATGGCACTACAAGCACTTGAGAAATGGCCCATAGACTTTGTCGGGCCTATTAAACCTTTAGGAAAGAAGACTGGTGTGTGTTACATAATCACTGTGACTGAATATGTAACCAGATAAAATTGCAAAGTTCATATTCGAGAATATTGTGACTCGCTTTGGATGTCCTAAAATTCTAATAAGTGATCAGGGTACGCATTTCATATTTTGTGAATGAAACCATTGAATCTTTGACAGACTAATTTCCGATGCATCATCAGAAGAGCACTCCCTATCACCCATAGGCGAATGGTGCGGTGGAAGCTTTCAACAAGATATTGGAGACTGTGCTTACCAAGGTTTGTAATGCTAACCAGAATGATTGGGATAAGCGCGCACCCACAGTTCTCTGGGCATACTGGAACACATATAAAAAGTTGACTAGTAGGACACCATTCAGGATGGTACATGGGCAAGAAGTTGTGTTGTCGATGGAATATATTATTCCCAGTCTGCGCATTACAACATTCACAAATATGGTAGAAGAAGATGTTATGGAGGAACGATTGTCGCATTTGGTTGCACTTGAAGAAGATCACTTTATTTCCAATTATCGCTAGCAAGTTCATAAGGCACGTGAGAAGGCATGGCATGATAAGCACATCAGGCAAAAGTTGTTTCGGAAAGATGATTTGGTATTATTATATGACAGCAAGATTGTCTGCCACGAAGGGAAGTTGAATATGCATTGGCTAGGGCCATATATTGTTAAGGAGACCACTAATGGAGGTGCAGTGCGCCTAGCCACACTGAGCGGAGAATATCTTCCCAGGCATGTCAATGGAAGTCGATTGAATCCATACAAGGATGACCCTATGTGCACCAAATGACAATATAGTCGGAGTATTGGATCTGCATAGGCGGGATGGTGGATGCGTAGGAAGGTGTGACGCGCGTGGGGTAGCCGCACAAGGAGGTTGACAGGGTCGCAGAGGTGCCAAAATCTACCTGTTGGAATAGTAAATCTGGAAAAGACACATTTATTACTGTTTAAGGGAGCATCTAGGTTGCATTTAATGAGGGGATTTTTCCAGATTTGGGACCGTTTTTTCATTTATGAAGACACATTAATGCCTAAGGGATTGTTGAGGACATGCCAAAGCTATAAATATGACCTATGGGGTTGCAGTAATTCCCTTTGATTTCTGTGTGAATTATCAACCTTCAATTCTCTGATTTCTGCAGCTTATTCAGTTGCTATGTCTGCTTTGGATCCAGGATTTGAAAAGGAGTTGGGTCGTAGGGGTCTGCCTTACATGATTCCGCCTAGCATGACAGCTACAAGCCCAAGAGAGGTTCTTGTTGCACTAGTCATTAAGACACCTGTGCTTGTAAAGCCTAAGAAGAGTCAGACGTCAGGGACCCGTAAATCCCCCCAGGAGAAGACTCCAAAGCTGCGCTCCACTATAGCTGAGCGCCAAAAGATACCCATGGTAGAGCTCCCTGAGAAAATCTAGGAAGAGGAGGATGTGGTTGAAGTGGCCCCATTCTTGTGGTTTTTGACCTGTGTTGCATTGTGAAAAAAGTGTTGAGAATGTAGCAAGATGATGGAGCTTGGTGAAATGAAGTCGCCTTCACCAAGTGGGCCCGTAGGCAAATTATGGCGCAAAGTCTATTTTTAGACATATGGAGCATGGTTCGGGGATTCCAGTTTGAGATTCTTGGAGCATTGATCATGTTGGTAAAAAATATATGAGACTCTATTTTTTAGGTCGAAGAGGTCGAAGGCTATTTTTAGACTGCCTCTCCTAAAAATATGGAAGTCAAATATTATTTACCCTTAATAATATTTGGACTCTAAACAACAGTTTACTCTCTTGGAGCACTTTAGTTTGAGCTACGGATGTGGCACATGCAACTGCCAGAAGGAAATACGCTTTTCTTATGGGGTATTGAGCTCATGCATGGTTGATTTCAGTTAGGACTTCAGTGGCAGAAGTTTGGTGGAGTTAATGAGACAGATAGTGGAGTTGTGTTCTGTTTATTTTAGTTGAACTAGTTGAGATTAGTTTAACTAGCTAACCAATTAGTTATGAGTGGAGTGAATTAAATATTATTTAATTCATTAATTAGTAACTCATTATTCAACTCAAGAACACATCAGTTCACTACAGTGGATGATCAGTTCAGTGGAGACCAGTGAAAGAGGTAGATGAAAGGGTAGAGTTAGCTATCAGTGGCGACATCAGTTGTGCATGAGATTTGCACCACACTTGGAGGATTTTTCCATGACAATTGCGCAGTCAAGCCAAAAATATTTGAACCTTGGATCTCTATATAGACAGGCCTGGATTGCGCAATAGAGGCAAGGCAATTGGCGGTGAGTTTTGAACCAGTAACCTGTTCAAAACTGAGCTAGATTGTGGGTAAATGTATGAGAAAGTACTGAGTGCTTGTGGGGAGTATTGTACTGAGTTTGTTACTTGATTTCTCCATTATAATATACACAATAGCTGCGGGGTTTTAAGCTATAAGCTTTCCCCATACATACTGTGTTAATGTGTATGATAATTTGATGTGTTATCGCTTGATTTTATTTCCGCATGTGTTTGATGATCTGAGTGGAAGAGATTATGTGTTGCATATAAATTCGAATTGTATGTGCTCAGGATAGTCTCAGTGGATAATTAATTATTATTCAGCAAATTTCTACATGGTATCGGAGCAATTGAAGCAGAGATTGATCATCACAGTGATTACAAACTTATTTCGGTAGACAGAGTCTGCATGCGGGCCAGGTAGCCTCCGGATTCATCTTTCTTCGGAAAGTGAAAGGTCTGCTAAACGCCCCTTGCAGTCAATCTCTGTGCTAGAAATAATTTGTTCTCACATATCTAGAGCGGTTGAGCTTTGAGGTGGAATTCGAATTTTGCAGCAGTTTTGTTTTCTTGGTGCCGTTGTTGAAAATGTCTTTCAACGGTTTGCGACTCGAATATGCTCTTGAAGGCAGTTCGAATTATGTTGCATGGAAGGATCGCATGGAAGCAGTATTAGAAGATAATGGTCTCAAGGAGTTTGTAGATACGGATGTCCAAAAGCCCACCGATCCTGCTGAAGTCGATGCATGGCAAAAGAAGATGGCGAAGTGTCGAAGGATCCTGTTGGAGGGCGTCAAGGATCATATTGTATCCAGCCTGCATGGAAAGGCTACTCCATATTTAATGTGGAAAGCTTTGACGGATCTATTCCAGAGTAAGAGTGACCAAAGGAAGCTGGCGCTCAAAGATAAGCTCGGGAACATCAAGATGGAGAAAGGCGACAGTATCGCCAAATACCTCACGAAGTTCACTCAGTGCAGAGATGAGCTGGGAAGTGTGGGGGTGACTGTCGAAGAAGAGGACATGGTCGACCTAGCTCTCCTTGGTCTTCCGAAGGCTTGGCACTCATATCAAGACAGTGTCAATGGTCGGGAGAAGCTGCCGGGATGGGAGCGCCTTTGGGCGGATCTCATGCAGGAGGAGATAAGGAGGACTACTCGAGATGGATCTTCATCAAAGGGAGCTGATGAAGAAAACTACGCTTTGGTTGCCAAAGAAAAGAAGGGGAAGGGTAAGAAAACCTCTCATTCTGGTGCAAAGGGCAAGAAGCAAGATATGGCGAAAGTGAAGTGTTTTCACTGCCATGATCACGGACATTATGCTACCAATTGTCCAAAGAAGAAGAAGAACAAGCAAGCGGGAAGATCTGCAGATGGAGAAGCTTTGGCTTCACAATTTGAGCTTGAATTTTCACTGATTGCATGCTTGGTTTCAAGTGTGTTGGGATCGGTGTGGTTCTTGGACAGCGGTGCGTCATTTCATATGACGGGAGATCGGGATTTGTTCTCAGATCTGGAGGACAAAGATTTGGGTGTGCACATCGAGATGGGCGATGATGGTAGATACAATGCGACTGGTATCGTACCATATCCTTTGACGTAGGAGTCCGGGTAAACCCTTTCAGACCGAGGGATGTCATGCATGTACCGATTGAAGAAGAACTTGATCTCCTGTGGGCGATGTTGGAGGATAAGGGGTATGATGTGGTCTTCGCCGAAGGAAAAGCCTGCGCAGCAAGACTACCGGAGAGACCTGGAAGGATAGGGGTTCGAACCAATAACCTTTACCGCCTGGGTGGTGTAGATGGTCGCGCACCCATGGCATGCAAAGCGGGAGAAGTGGGTTGAGTCGTGATGATGAGGGCGAACTGTGGCACAGGAGATTGGGCCACCTTCACCATGGAGCTTTGAAGATTCTGCAGCAGATTTCTACTGGGCTTCCTAAGGGCACCCTTGCGCAGTCAGATCAGTCCAAGGGGTGTACTTTAGGGAAGTATGTGAAAGCCACCTTTCACGAGAAGGATAGTCGCGCCACGACGATCCTTGAGAGAGTTCACATAGACGTGTGTGGTCCTTTCTCAGTTGCTTCGACAGCAAAGCACAAGTATTATGTGTTCTTTGTTGATGATTTCTCTCGAAAGTGCTGGATCTTCTTCATGCAGAAGAAGAGCGATACATTCGCGAAGTTCTGTGAGTTTAAAGCACTGGTCGAGAAGGAGTCGGGGAAGAAGGTGATTGCTCTAAGGAGTGATAACGGTGGTGAATTCATCTCGGCCGAATTCAAGGAGTTCTGCAGCGCAGAAGGGATTCGGAGAGAGCTCATCGCACCCCATAACCCACAGCAGAACGGGGTGGCTGAGCGGAAGAACAGAACGATCGTGGGTGCTGCACGGGCGATGTTGCATGATCAGGGCCTACCCCTTCACTTGTGGGCCGAGGCATGCAATACAGCAGTGTATGTGCAGAACCGTTGTCCTCACAAGGTTCTTGGCATGAGTACACCAGAGGAGGCTTATTCTGGCAAGAGGCCCGATATTTCCCATTTGCGGATTTTCGGATCTCCTGTCTACATGCATGTGACGAAGGATGCAAGAAGGAAGCTGGATCCAACTGCTGAAGTTGGAATATTTGTGGGGTACACTGATACACCTCACAACTATCGGGTGTATGTGCCAGACAGTCGCAAGACTGTTGAGCGACGGGATATAAAATTTCAGGAGGAGAAAGCCATGCAGTGTTCGCTTGAGAGGGAGCTACACTTGCATGCAGATGAGGAGCTGTTAGTTCCTAAGGAGGAGCTTCCGGATGTGGATCAGCCACAAGAGGAAGTTCAGGAGGTGGAAGAAACCACCCATGCAGCGCCAACCATCGGAGGGCGCATGCGCACTACAGAAGCTGAGCGACTGGCTCGAGATGCAGAGAAGGTTGTAGGACCACCTACAGCACAGCGCAGACAGAGACAGTCACCGGATCGGTACACTGGATACATGGCTCTTGTGAGTCAATGTGTTGTGACGGAGCCATCCTCTTTTGAGGAAGCTGTGGAGGAACCCGCATGGGTTGATACCATGATCGAAGAATATGATTCGATCGTCAGGAACAGTGCATGGGAGATTGTCCCAAGACTGGTGGGGAAATCAGTGGTGGGTTCGCGATGGATCTACAAGGTGAAGCAGGCGGCTGACGGGAGTGTGGAGAAGTAAAAGGCAAGATTTGTCGCCCGTGGCTTTTCACAGATCGAGGGGATTGACTATGAGGAGACCTTTGCATCTGTCACAAGGTAATCTTCCATACGGACGATCCTTGCTCTCTCAGCGCAGATGGGGTGGCACATTCATCAGATGGATGTGAAGACTGCGTTCCTCAACGGAGTCATTGAGGAGGAGGTGTACATAGAGCAGCCTGAAGGTTTTGAGATCTTTAGCAGTGAGTCGCATGTGTGCCGACTCAAGAGAGCACTGTACGGGCTGAAGCAAGCACCTCGTGCTTGGTACACTCGGATAGACAGCTACTTCACCGGGCTTGGATTCTCCAAGAGTGAGGCGGATCCAAACCCGTACCAGATTGTGGTGGAGGGGAAGCTGTTGATCATCGTACTGTATGTAGATGATCTGATTTTGACTGGCGACGAGCAGTTGATACTTTCATGCAAGGATGATCTTGCACGAGAGTTTGAGATGAAGGACCTGGGCATCCTTCATTATTTCTTGGGATTGGAGATTTGGCAGCGCAGTGGAGGACTGTTTGTTTCTCAGGGCAAGTATGCCCGGGAGATTCTGGAGAGGTTCAACATGCAAGGTTGCAAGCCTGTTGACACTCCTCTTCCTGGTGGTTGGAGGAAGGAGGATGCTACTTCAGCGGAGGTAGTGGATGCCACTGTCTATCGACAGTTGGTGGGGTCGCTTATGTATCCGGTCAATACACGACCCGATATATGCTATGCAGTTAACCAGCTTTCGCAAGCTATGGTTAAGCCTACCAAGCTCTTTTGGAAGGCAGGCAAGCATGTATTGCGCTATATTAGAGGCACATCGGGATATGGTTCATGGTACATACAGGAGGATCAGTTGAGGCAGCATGGCTTCACAGATTGGTATCATCATATCAGAGATTGTGTTCAACGGAGAATCATGATGCTTTCATATGTTCCCACGGAGGATCAGGATGCCGACATCCTGACGAAGGCGCTCACCAGGAGCAAGTTCGAATTCCACAGAAGCAGGATAGGGGTTGCAGATAATCCATATCTTGCTGAGAGGGAGTGTTGAAAATGCAGCAAGATGATGGAGCTTAGTGAAATGAAGTCGCCTTCACTAAGTGGGCCCGCAGGCAAATTCTCGCGCAAAGTCTATTTTTAGACTATGTCTATTTTTAGACATATGGAGCATGGTTCGGGGATTCCAGTTTGAGATTCTTGGAGCATTGGTCATGTTGGTAAAAAATAGATGAGACTCTATTTTTTAGGTCGAAGAGGTCAAAGTCTATTTTTAGACTGCCTCTCCTAAAAATAGGGAAGTCAAATATTATTTACCCTTAATAATATTTGGACTCTAAACAGCAGTTTACTCTCTTGGAGCACTTCAGTTTGAGCTACGGATGTGGCACATGCAACTGCCAGAAGGAAATATGCTTTTCCTATGGGGTATTGAGCTCATGCATGGTTGACTTCAGTTAGGACTTCAGTGGCAGAAGTTTGGTGGAGTTAATGAGACAGATAGTGGAGTTGTGTTCTGTTTATTTTAGTTGAACTAGTTGAGATTAGTTTAACTAGATAATCAATAAGTTATGAGTGGAGTGAATTAAATATTATTTAATTCATTAATTATTAACTCATTATTCAACTCAAGAACACATTAGTTCACTACAGTGCATGATCAGTTCAGTGGAGACCAGTGAAAGAGGTAGATGAAAGGGTGGAGTTAGCTATCTATGGCGACATCAGTTGTGCATGAGATTTGCACCACACTTGGAGGAATTTCCCATGATGATTGCACTGTCAAGCCAAGGAGATTCGAACCTTGGATCTCTATATAGACAGGCCTGGATTGCGCAATAGAGGCAAGGCAATTGGCGGTGAGTTTTGAACCAATAACCTGTTCAAAACTGAGCTAGATTGTGGGTGACTTTATGAGAAAGTACTGAGTACTTGTGAGGAGTATTGTACTGATTTTGTTACTTGATTTCTCCATTATAATATACACAATAGCTGCGGGGTTTTCAGCTATAAGCTTTCCCCATACATACTGTGTTAATGTGTATGATAATTTGATGTGTTATCGCTTGATTTTATTTCCGCATGTGTTTGATGATCTGAGTGGAAGAGATTATGTGTTGCATATAAATTCGAATTGTATGTGATCAGGATAGTCTTGGTGGATAATTAATTATTATTCAGCAAATTTCTACAAAACGTCAGTCAGAGTTCCAAAAGATTTAGATAAAGTGAGGTCAAGCATTAACATGTATTTAATTGTTGAAAATTTCTCGGTTGAAGGAAACATGACCGCCAAAGTGCCTCAGCTAAATATGGAGGATTGGGACATCTCAGATGTTGATAAGTTTCCCAATAGGGGAATTTTGAGGTATAAAATGGGCCTCCTAAGGAAAATGTACAATCAAAATTCAATTTGCGACAACCAATCACATTTTAGGGCATGGCAGCATCCCTAATGGTTAAGGTGGGATTGCTTGAGTTAAAGGTACTTACTTATTACAATCTCAATGGTGGATAAAAACTCATAGCTAACCATGGTAGTGCTCTAAGTACTTTTAAAGTCATAAAGTAAAGTACTAATAATAAATTTCATTTCACACTTTTTGAATAAAATATTATTATTGTCATTTCATATATTTTGAAAGAAAAAATGCATATCCTTACATAATCTTCATGAAGTTTATACATTTTTTAATAAATATTATATTTGTATATTTTCATATATTTATTTTTAAATTATATATTCATTTCATTTTATTTAATATTATAATTTCAAATTAATTATAAGTTTATATATAAGTTAGGCTAAACTATATTAGATCAAAAGAGAAATTTACATAGGCGTTGGGCTAAGATGGTAAGAGATGTTTAAACAATCCCAGAAATAGCGCAGGTCTCGGGCTCCCTCCTAAGAGGAAACCATGCCCTTAATAACATCAAACAATCATTATTTACAAAGTGTGCCGTGACACGTAGAAAAACAAAAGATTTGTAGTATCTGCTGAAATAACAGAAAACAGAAAAGAGCCGAGCAGTCGCGTAGTCATGGTGTTTCTTCATCGTCCTCTGTAGTAGGGTCCTCCTCCTCGATGTGGCATCCATATTCCTGCGCAATGGCCTCCTCCTTTGCAGACGGCACGCGTGGGGGCTTTGTAGCGGCTGCACAGATGATAGGAGAGACCAGGTACTTAGCATCGGAACTCTCGTCCATAATTCGTTTGAATCCATGATCCACACGTTTTTATCCTCCTTCGAGGCCTCTTGTACCGGGAGAGGCTCGGTTCTACGAGGAGTGGGCGGCTAAGAGTGTGCAATGGTGGACTTCCTGGGGCCTATTCTACCCCTCTGATTCTTCGGAGCTAAGGCGTTCTCATCCTGGGTATGCTAAGACCGTTGTGGCGCTTCCCTATTATGGATACCATAAGAGAAGCCTTCAATGTATTCCAAATGGTTATCATGACCGCGTTGACAGTGACCTGAGAACGCCCCTCTTTAGCTACCCCTGATAGACTTTTGGCTCTTACGCGGAGCCATGGGGGGGAAAATAGGCGGAGAGGTGAAGATTAGTCTAAAAGCGGTGAAGCGCGCAACGAGAGAACGCGAAGAAAATAAGCACAGCGGGGGGTGCACAACAGAGGGTTAAGCTGCAAGGGGGGGCACAAAAGGGTGACTGCCTCTGAAAGCGCACAACGAGATGATTCCAAGGGAGCGTGGAATTCTAGAGGGAGGCGTGCATCCAGGGGGGATGCCGTGGGGGGCGCACAACCTGGATGGAGTTAGTGGGAGCAGTCCCTTGCAGGGTAGCACTAGTAAGGTGGCACGCGAGAGGGATAAAACGCATCAAGGGGAGCACACAGAAGGACTGGAGCAACAACGGAGTGGCAAGGGATGTGGCAGAGAAGGCCCTGGAGGCCGACTGGAGCAGCGAAGGGATGAAAGTATGAGGAGGGACCATGCCTGTTGAAGACCTGTGACAATAGCGCAGATGTTGTGTGATGTTGTGGCATGCTCACAAATGCGAGTTGGGACAAATCACATGGGATTGCATGTGATTCAGTGTATGGAAGAAGATCAGGTGTAGTAGAGTGCCCATGTGAATGATTGCTGAGTGTAGAAATTATATAACTGATATGTTATATGTCTAAGATTCACCTGATCATACACTATTTGACTTCATGCACAATACAGAATCTATTCCACCATTGATCATTACTTGCAGAAATTAAATGAATTGCATGCACACATTAAAACCATAAAAATTCACACATATGAACACAGTAATTTATGGGAAAGCTTAAAGCTGAAAACCCCCAACTATCTGTATAATATATGTCATAGAGATCATGTAACAATCATCATACA
Organism: Pinus albicaulis; assembly: GCA_034641835.2. Lineage (NCBI taxonomy): Eukaryota > Viridiplantae > Streptophyta > Pinopsida > Pinales > Pinaceae > Pinus > Pinus albicaulis. The sequence continues at coordinate 102,677 of JAXQQM020073847.1, forward strand.
AAGCTTCTCACAAGCTCTCAGTACAATCTCCAATTGCTACACACTAATCAGGTCTGATCTAGCAAATCCCATGCACCGATCTCTGCCACCTGCTAGCCTGCCTCTACTGCGCAATCCCTGCTGAATATGGGCTTTGAAAGAACTCAAATCCACTTGTCTTGCACTGTGAAATCCTCATTGGCATCTCCATCAATGTGTGATGCAAACTCATGCACCAGTATAGTCACAACTGAGAGTCACACTTGCTCTTTCACCTACCTCTCCACTGGTCTCCACTGAAACTGTCCATGCACTGTAGTTAACTGATGTATTCTTCAGTTGATTAATGAGTTAATATTTAGTGAATTAATTAATAATTAATTCACACCACTCTCACTAGTGTATCAATCAGCTAGACTAGATACAACTAGCTCAACTGTGTCTAACTGAGTTAAACTGAACACAACTCCACCAACTACCTCAATAACTCCACCAAACTCTGTCACATGAGTTCTAACTGAAGTCTCCATGCAATAGATCCACTTAACCCTCAGGAATAATGTAATTCCTTCTGTCAGCTCCTGTGCCACATCTGTGCACTTAACTGAAGTGCTCCAAGAGAATAAGATAATGTTTAGAGTCCAAATATTATTAAGAGCTAATAATATTCGACATATCTATTTTTAGACTAGCAATTTAAAAATAGATTCCGCCCAATATGTCTAATAGTAGAAGTCCATATATTTTTCCAACTTGACCAACCATCCACAAATAACATCCTGCAACTCATAGAATATGATTGACATGTCTAAAAATAGACTTGTGCCAAAAATAGCCTGCAGGCCCGCTTAGTGAAGGCGACTCTTTTCACTAAGCTCATCATCTTGTTGCAATCTCAACACTCCCTCTCAACAAGATAGGGATTATCTGCCACCCCGATCTTGACTCTGTGGTATTCGAATTTTCTCCTGGTGAGCGCCTTCATCAAGATATCAACATCCTGATCCTTCGTAGGAATGTAAGAAAGTAACATGATCTTCCGCTGCACACAATCTCTGATATGATGATACCAGATGTCAATGTGTTTAGATATATCATGAAGTATTGGATTAACCGAGAGTTTGATGCAACTCTGATTATCACAATATATCACAGTAGGATCTAAGTGTGAACCGAACAACCTAACCAGGATCTTCCTCATCCATATAGCCTCACATGCAGCCAAACTCGCTGCCATGTACTCAGCCTCCGCTGAACTGAGTGCCACGGATCTCTGTTTCCTATTGTACCAAGAAACTATTGTCGACCCGATACTGAAAATCCCTCCAGATGTGCTCTTTCTGTCTGTTGGGCTCCCTACCCAATCTGCATCCATGAAGCCATGCAACCTCACCTCATCCGACTGTCTGTACCATAATCCATATCCCGATGTGCCTCTGAGATATCTCAATACATGCTTCCCCGCCTTCTAAAAGAGCTTGGTAGGCTTAACCATAGCTTGTGAAATCTGGTTAACAGCATAGCATATGTCAGTTCGTGTATTGACTAGATACATAAGCGACCCCACCAACTGTCGGTAAACAGTGGCATCCACTACCTTGGCCGATGTAGCATCCTATTTCCTCCAACCACCAGGAAGAGGAGTGTCGATAGGCTTGCAGCCATGCATGTTGAACTTCTCCAGTATCTCCCAGGCATAATGGCTCTGAGACAGAAACAGTCCATCACTGCGCTGCCAAATTTCCAATCCCAGGAAACAATGAAGGAGGCCCAAGTCCTTCATCTCAAACTCCTTTGCAAGATCAGCCTTGCATGAGTGTATCAATAGTTCATCACCTGTCAAAATCAAATCATCTACATAAAGTAAAATGATCAAAAACTTACCCTCCACCACAATCTGGTATAGGTTCGGATCCGCCTCACTCTTGGTGAATCCAAGACCAGTGAAATAACTGTCTATCCATGTGTACCAAGCACGAGGTGCTTGTTTCAACCATGCAACGCTCTTTTGAGCCTGCACACATGCGACTCGCTGCTGAAGATCTCGAAACCTTCGGGCTGCTCTATGTACACCTCCTCCTCAATGACTCCGTTGAGGAACACAATCTTCACATCAATCTGATGAATGTGCCATCCCATCTGTGATGAGAGAGCTAGGATGCTCCATATGGAAGAATACCTTGCGACAGGTGCAAAGGTTTCCTCATAATCGATCCCCTTAATCTGTGAGAAGCCCCAGGAAAAAAATCTTGCCTTGTACTTCTCGACGGTCCCGTCAGCTGCTTGCTTCACTTTGTAGATCCATCTCGAACCTACCACTGATTTCCCTTTCGGCCTTGGGACAATCTCCCATGCACTGTTTCTGACAATCGAATCATACTCTTCCACCATGGCATCTACCCATGCAGGGTCCTCCACAGCTTCCTCGAAAGAGGATGGTTTTGTCATGATACACTTGCTCATCAGAGCCATGCATCCAGTATATCGGTCAGGTGACTATCTCTATCTGTGCTGTGATGTAGGTGCTCCTACAATCTTCTCTGCATCAAGATTCAGTTGCTCAGCTTCTGTAGTGCGCTTCCGCCCTCTGGTGGTTGGCGCTGCATGAGTGGTTTCTTCCACTCCATGAACCTCCTCTTGTGGCTGATTCACATCCTGAGGCTCATCCTTAGGAACTAATAGCTCCTCATCTGCATGCAAGTGTGGCTTCCTCTCAAGCGAGCACTTCATGGCTTTCTCCTCATGAAATTTGATATCTCGTCGCACAACAATATTCCGACTGTCTGGAAAATACACACGATAGTTGTGGGGTGTATCAGTGTACCCCACAAATATCCCAACCTTTGCGGTCGGCTCCAGATTCTTCCTGGAATCCTTCGTCACATGAATGTAAACAGGTGAGCCAAAAATCTTCAAATGAGAAATATCAGGCTTCTTACCAGAAAACGCCTCCTCGGGTGTACTCATGCCAAGTATCCTATGAGGACAACGGTTTTGCACATAAACCGCAGACAAAGGCCCACCCACAAGTGTATGTGGGAAGGCCCCTATCATAACATCGCCCCGTAACACCCACAATCGCTTTTGTTCTTTTTCGCTCCACGACCCTAATATGCCGTACAGATGCTATGTGCTCTCTTTGAATTCCCTCCTTCTGCGCTACAAAGTCCTTGAATTCACCGTGAGATGAATTCACCGCCATTACTGCTCCTAAGAGCCTTCACCCGCTTCCCCGACTTTCTCAACCGCCTTGAACTCGCGTAACTTTGAGTATGTCTGGCTCTTCTTCTGCATGAAGAAGATCCAGCACTTACGAGAAAAATCATCAACAAATATCACATAATACCTGTGCTTTGCTGTCGAAGCTACTGAGAAAGTTCCACACACGTCTATGTGAATTCTCCTAAGGATCGTTGTGGCGTGACTATCCTTCTCGTGAAAGGTGGCTTTCACAAATTTTCCCAAAGTACATCCCTTGCACTGATCTGACTGCGCAAGTGTACCTTTGGGAAGCCCAGTAGAAATCTACTGCAAAATTCTCAAAGCACCATGGTGAAGATGGCCCAATCTCCTGTGCCATAGCTCGCCCTCATCCCAACTCACCACTCCTTCTGCCTTGCCTGCCATTACTACGCAGCCATCTACTTGCAACTGATAAAGGTTCTTAACTTGAACCCCTATCCTCCGGGTTTCACCAGTTGCCTTACTGCGCAGGAAAGTCTTTCCCTCGCTAAAGACAACATCATATCCCTTGTCTTCCAACATCGCCACAGAGATAAGATTCTTCTTCAATCTTGGAACATGCATGACATCCTTCAAGATGAAAGGTTTTCCAGACTCCCTCTCAAAGGAAATGGTCCCGATACCAGTCGCACTATATCTACCATCATCGCCCATCTCAATGTGCACTCCAAGATCCTTCTCATCCAGATCAGTGAACAAATATTTGTCTCTGGTCATATGGAAAGACGCACCACTGTCAAGAAAACACACTGAAACCATCATACTTGAGACCAAGCATGCGATCAACGAAAAATCTAGCTCAAAATGCGAGGCTAAGGCCTATCCAGCTGCAGATCCAGCAGCTTGCTTATTTTTCTTCTTCTGTGGACAATTAGTGGCATAATGTCCGTGTTGGTGACAATGAAAGCACTTCACCTTGGACATGTCCTACTTCTTGCCTTTCGCACCGGATTGAGAAATATTTTTCTTGCTCTTCCCCTTCCTTGATTTGGCAGCCAAAGCGCAATTTTCTTCATCTTTATTCTTTCATGAAGATCTGTCCTTGGTACTCCACCTTATCTCCTCCTGCACAAGATCCGACCAAAGTCGCTCCCATCCTAGCAGTTTCTCCCGACCATTGATAGAATCCTCATAGGAATGCCAACTCTTCAGAAGCCCAAGGAGAGCCAAGCTCACCAAGTCCTCTTCATCTACAGTAAACCTCACACTTCCCAGCTCATCCCTACACTGGACGAACTTCGTGAAGTACTTGGGTATACTCTCGCCCTTCTCCATTTTTATTGTCCTGAGTTTATCCTTGAGCACCAACTTCCTCTGGTCGCTCTTGCTTTGGAACAAGTCTTTCAAAGCTTTCCACATCAAGAATGGAGAAGATTTACCATGAAGGCTAGACACTATGTGATCCTTCACACCTTCCAATAGAATCCTTCGAGATTTTGCTGTCTTCTTTTGCCATGCGTCAAGTGCGGTGGCATCGCTAGAAGCAGGTTTTGGAATTTCTGCATCTATGAACTCCTTCAACCCATTATCCTCCAACACCGCCTCCATCCTGTCCTTCCATGCAATATAATTCGAGCTGCCCTCAAGGGCATACTCCAATCGCAATCCGTTGAAAGACATCTCAACTTTGACACCAAGAAAACACTACTACAAATTTGAATTCCACCAGCACAAAACTCAACCGCTTCAATGCTTTGCAATTGCTCCAATGATCAACTATCGCTCTGATACCATGTAGAAATTATATAACTGATATGTTATGTGTCTAAGATTCACCTGATCATACACTATTTGACTTCATGCATAATACAGAATCTACTCCACCATTGATCATTACTTGCGAAAATTAAATCAATTGCATGCACACATTAAAACCATAAAAATTCACACATATGAACACAGTGATTTATGGGAAATCTTAAATCTGAAAACCCCCAACTATCTGTATAATATATGTCATAGATATCATGTAACAATCATCATACAAAGCTTCTCACAAGCTCTCAGTATAATCTCCAATTGCTACACACTAATCAGGTTCGATCTAGCAAATCCCATGCACCGATCTCTGCCACCTGCTAGCCTGCCTCTACTACGCAATCCCTGCTGAATATGGGCTGTGAATGAACTCGAATCCACTTGGCTTGCACTGTGAAATCCTCATTGGCATCTCCATCAATGTGTGGTGAAAACTCATGTACCAGTATAATCACAACTGATAGTCACACTTGCTCTTTCACCTACCTCTCCACTGGTCTCCACTGAAACTGTCCATGCACTGTAGTTAAGTGATGTATTCTTTAGTTGATTAATGAGTTAATATTTAGTGAATTAATTAATAATTAATTCACACCACTCTCACTAGTGCATCAATCAGTTAGACTAGATACAACTAGCTCAACTGTGTCTAACTGAGTTAAACTGAACACAACTCCACCAACTACCTCAATAACTCCACCAAACTCTGTCACATGAGTTCTAACTCAAGTCTACATCCAATAGCTCCACTTAACCCTCAGGAATAGCGTAATTCCTTTTGTCAGCTTCTGTGCCACATCTGTGCACTTAACTGAAGTGCTCCAAGAGAATAAGATAATGTTTAGAGTCCAAATATTATTAAGAGCTAATAATATTCGACATATCTATTTTTAGACTGGCAATCTAAAAATAGATTCCGCCCAATATGTCTAAAAATAGAAGTCCATCTATTTTTCCAACTTGACCAACCATCCACAAATAGCATCCTGCAATTCATAGAATATGATCAACATGTCTAAAAATAGACATAGTCTAAAAATATACTTGCACCAAAAATAGCCTGCGGGCCCACTTAGTGAAGACGACTCTTTTCACTAAATTCATCATCTTGTTGCAATCTCAACACTTAGAGGAGGTTCCGCATCAGGTTAAAGCTGGTTGTGCGGGACATTGTCAGCGTCTGCATGGGAAAAACTGGCTGCACACATTCGTGGCCTATTACCTGCATCCGGGGCTATACATAGATATTATACATATGAAATCAAGATAAATAAAAATGTAACCTTATAATTTTATGATAAATCAAATCTATGAATAATAATATTATATAATTAATAACAATACAAACATATCAAAATTAAAGAAAAAAGGTATATTAGTTTTGTATGATGAAAAAATGTATATTAGTTTTGTATATTGAAAAAGGTATATTAGGTTCAACATAGTTTGGAGCAAAAAAAAAGTCTAAAATTTCAATGTATATAAATATTATATTATACTTATAAATATAAATTAAATCTGTTTCAATATTTTTTTCTCTTTTTTTTTTAATATAAATGTTATAGAGTATATATTATATTCTTTTTTATAGTATATATTCTTTTTTCTTATGTTATAAATCAAATCAATTCAATATGTAATATAAAAAAATACATAAAATAATATTTTACATTTATTATTTTATTTTATTTTATTTTTATATAGTATATTAATTACATGTTATTGTATAATTTAAATAATATAAATTTTTTTTCGAATTTGTCTCTTTTTCATACACTTTTCCATATCTCTTTCACTCACCTAAACCTCCAAAATTGTCAATATCATGTGCAAAAGGGTATCTAACATGGTTTTTAATTATGTTTGTGTGTTTTCTATTTGATTTAGATTTTGTTCATACAGCTGCGGAAGCTTGTCACTTTCCGCAGCCGCTGCAACTTTCCGCAGCTATTTTGTGGAAATCAATGTTACAGGTGTCAACGAAGGAAACGAGCCACATGGGCAGGCTAGGAATGACAAGGACATGGTTCGTGTCCTATTGGTTCAATGAAATTCGTCAAGGAAAGCCGCGGTCAAAGCCATCCACGTGGAAGTCAACTGTGGAGTTCTATGTCGGCTGGACTCTGTTTCGTGGCATAGAAACATCCATACGGCCGTTTCCCAAGCTTGTGGAAGTTAATTGACATCTGTGCAAAGTTCTGGATTTGAATTTAAGCGCCCACCTTCCATAGATCCGTTTCCCAACATGGCCATACTCCTAAATCCGTGGCCTTAGTGGTCTACGTGCTGGCTGCTATCATAAACTTCAGGAAACAGTTACATTTTATTGCTTTATAAAGAGCGTTTGCATACGCACGTAGAGTTAGTGAATATGAGTTGATAGTTGTTAGTTGTTAAGTTGATGTGCGTACTCTGTTATGTGGTGATTACGCTGCCTTGAGCCGTAATACCACCAGCCTGTAATGACTTTCTTTTTAATGTGAAAAACTCTGTTTCATAACTTAATTCGTGTTTGAAGATCATACCGGAGCTGCGTAGAGGGCCCCTGCTCAGCCGAGGTTCTGTGTATTAATGTATATATTTTTCATTTCATTTCTTTAAGCAGTCATTGTATCATAACCCATTACATGTTCATATTTCATAGTTGTTTTATTTCTGTTCATACATTTCTGTAATTTCCATTGCATTCCTGTCTTTTATGTTTTTTTTATGATTGTTAAGACACTGATCAGTTTTCTTGTGTAGGTTTTAGGTAGACACCCCGGGGCATTTTCATAGTATTTTCGCTAATGATATGAAACTGATATTATTCTGCTGCTAGTTTTCTTTCACAGTCTTTGTTTAACTTCAGTTTTGTTTTGTGCATGTCAGTTTTGTTTATCTGATTCAATAGTTAAAATTAGACATATTAAGCTACTCATAGTGTCTTCAGCTACCTCCGAAAGCCACAGCTGGACTGATGGTGAGGGGTTGCATGATGAGATGTGTAGTTTAGTATTAGTTTCCTTTCTGCAAAATTAGATATATTAAGTTGCTCATAGCGTCTTCAGTTTCCTCCGAAAGCCACAGCTGGACTGATGGTGAGGGGCTGCATGATGAAGTGTGTAGTTTAGTATTAGTTTCTTTTCCGCAAACTTAAATATATTGAATCATGTATTACATCTTCAATTGCCTCCGAAAGCCACAGCTGGACTGATGGCGAGGGATTGAATCATGTGTGTATGGTTTAGTATTAGTTTACTTTCTGCAAATTAAATAATCAGTTACACAAGTTGTTTATGATTACTTCCGCAAGTCATAGCTGGTCTAATGATGAAGGGTCGGAAAATGAATTGATGTAATCTGATTTAGATTTATTTCATTGCAATTTTGAATTTCCATAAGCATAGTTTCTTTTGTGTTCAGTTGGCAGCAAGAATAGTTTAGTTTTCATATTCACTAGTTTCTTGTTTTGATTCATTAGATTAACATCACTTTCCATTTCAGCAGTTTACTTTCTTTTGTCATTGTAATTTCAATTTGCTTTTGAAGTTCGAGATTGGTAAATCATTATAGGGGATATCACTTCCTTGAACAATTATAACCAAGCTTGTTTCTCACTTTAGAATTTCCATTTCACCTTAGAAAGACCATAAACGACAAAAAGATAAGAAAGAGGTTATCTTGCACATATAGTGCGCCGCACTTCATCAGCTTACGATTTCCGGATTGACAATTAAATGCAGCAATTTAGGACACACTAAATTGACCAAACATTTTGGCGCCGTTGCCGGGGAAGTGTAACTAGGTAGCCAATTTCTTAGAAAAAAAAACACATAAAATCATAAAAGAAGGGAAAACTTGATAACTTCTTGAAGTATGCTCTCCTCTTGCACCTAGTGTGATCTGGAGGATCAGAAAAGAGACTTATTGGTTTAGTAATTTCTTAAGTATGCTCTCTTCTTGCACCTAGTGTGATCTGGAAGATCAGAAAGAGAATTATTAGCCCAACTTTTATTAAAAAAAAACTAAAAAATGACATGCATAGAGCAAGAGATTCTAGGGGAAGGTTTATAGCTAAAGCCAAGAGTTCGATTTTCACAACTCCATCTTCTTCAAGGCATAGACCAGATTCACCATCATCTACCCCTAGCCTTAAGATTTTTGGAAGCCAAAGAACAGCTGAATTAGAGGATTCTCCTATACCACCTATTAAAGCCTACTTTGAAAACAAAGAAAATTTCTCTCATCCTTCCTTGATAGAAGAACTAGAGGACTATAAGGACTCTAAAGAAGCTATCATGGCAGAGGAAGTAATAAATAGAGGTGGAGATAGAGGAGGAGGAGATAATGAAGATAACAATGGTGAAGGAAATAATGGTAGAAATAGGGACGATTTTCTTGGATTCCCTATAGTTGATGAGGAAACTCATGCAACAATGAAAAATATTTCACCATCTATTCTCCCTAACTTTTATGGATTACGAAGTGAAGATCCTGAAACATTTCTGTTTGAGTTTGAAGTAGTGTGCCGAACTTATGACTATATGGAAGATTCTCAAAAACTCAAACTATTTCCTTCAACCTTGAAGGGATCTGCTTTGAAATGGTTCATGGGATTAGCCACTCAATCTATCGGGACTTGGAATGATATGAAACAAACATTTTTGGATAGATACTTGGATTATTGTATGCCCACCAATCACAAGGATGAGGTATTCAAAATGATGCAAAAAGAAGATGAAAATTTGGAAGACTTAATTGAAATATTTCAATACAACTTGAAAAGAGCAAAGATGGGCAACTTAGATAATGAAACCTTGAAAGCCCTCCTATTAAAAGCCATTAGAGATGAATGGATAGACATTTTAAACATGATGGGTAAAGGAGACATTTCTCAACTCCCATTTCATGATATAACAGAACTATGTATCCAATTCTCAAGGGGAAGATCTAAAGCTGGAAAAGGGCCTAGGGATTCTTCTCTTATTAGGGCTAACAAATCTGCAACTGGATCAGTAAGTAGGGCAGAGATTGGTAATATGCTTGATGAGTTTAAAACTGATATCTTAGGGGGTCTTAGTGAACAACTAGACACCCTTAAATCCAAAACAAGCAGAAAGCAGAAACAGATGCTTTAGCCATCTTTTGTCCAAAATGTAGAAAGAAACATGCTTTAAGGGAATGTCCCTTGGATGCAAAAGTTGTAGAAACATGTATGATTTGCTCAGAAAATCATGATATCAAGGATTGTCCTTCAATCCCTGGACTCAAAGCTGTTTTTCAAGAAGATCCAAATTCAATAGAATCTCTCTGTTTTGTCGCAAGGAGACCTTGGCAGGGACAGCAATCTCAAGGGTTTAATAACCCTATGAATCTTCAAACCCCACCAAATTGGACTCCTTGGCAACAACCTTGGTCCCAACATCAAAACTCATATCAGCCATGGGTACAAGGGATGCAAAATCCTTATGGGAGATTTGCTCAATTTTATCAATACCCTCCATCTTTTCAAAACCAACAAGCTCCACAATTTCCAAGCCAAAATCCACAACAACTTTCATTGCCATTTCCACAACATCAACCTTCTCAACAAAATACAAATCCTCAACTCATGCTTCCATACCAACAAAAGACAAATCAACTTCCAGCTCAGCCATTGCCAAATCCTAACAATAAGAATCCTCAAACTACTTATATGGTAGAAGGACAACAATTTCCTACCTATATGATTGTTCCTCTCAACGATGTACAACTCAGATCTGGTAAAGTTTTAGAAAAACCTTCTATAGACATTCAAGAGCAAGATACCTCTGAGGAGGACTCTCTTCAAGTCAATAAGGGTTCTGAGGAAGAATCTCTTCAAAATTCAAAAATTCAAAAAGAAAAAGAAAAGCTAGCATCCACAACTCCCATAGTTGAGCAAACTGTATCTTCATCTACACCTCCTTTTCCGGAAAGACTACAAATTGATAAGGGGGTGGAAAAACAAATTTTGTTGCCTAACTATGACTTTCTAGATGAATTGAAGAATGTTTGTATCAAGATTCCATTGCTACAAGCAATTCGAGAAATTCCTATTCTAGCAAAAACCATAAAGGAGTTGAGTTTCAAAAGACCAGGAAGAAAGCTAAAGGACACAAGAAGAATCCACCTGGTAGGAAAGATTGCAGACATTATGATGGGAAAAATTGCCATGCAGAAATATGTAGATCCAGGAAGTCCAATTGTCAAGACACATATAAATGGGATAGAAATTCCAAACACATTGATTGACTTAGGGGCTGTTATCAACATTATGAGTAGACAGACTATGGAACAGTTAAAACTTCCTAACCTTCTTTTTACACCTACTTTATTGCAACTTGCAGATCGATCGGTTATTAAACCAGATGGTGTATTAGAAGATATTTCAGTCTCCTTAGATTCTTGGGAATATCCGGTAGACTTTATGATTTTGACTCCCAAAAGCAATCTAGGAGGACATCCAATTATCTTAGGAAGACCTTGGCTGGCCACAGCTGATGCTTTTATTAGTTGTAGATCTGGAGACATGTACATTTCTAATGGTAATTCGACAAAGAAATTCAATTTGTATCCTCCTGCAAGAGCAATTACAGAAATAGGAGACGATGAATGGGTCGATGATGAGAACACTATACAACCTGTCTTTACCATTTCTGAAATTAGTGAGGATAGTCAAATTCTGAACACATTAGAAAATTTTGAGATAACTTCAGAATATGACCCCACACAATTTCGGTTGGAATCTGACATAGAATATTTATCATCAAGACAAATGTCTCTCTACTCTATGGAAGAGTTTGGTAATTCTGCTTTTGAGATTTTTCCAGAAAAGACATTGAATATCAATAAACATCTGGAGAAGTCACAACAAGAAGAACTAACCAGAATCTTGCAAAAACATTCTACTGCATTTGCATGGGAGTATACTGACATGAAGGGTATTGATCCTAAGACTTGCATCCATCATATCTATATTGAGGAAAATAGTAGACCAATCAGACAACCTCAAAGAAGGATGAATCCAAATCTTAGGGAGATAGTGAAAGAAGAGCTCCAAAAACTTCTCAATGTAAACTTCATTTATCCAATTTCAGATAGCCGATGGGTTTCTCCTTTGGTTATAGTACCTAAAAAGAATGGTAAATGGAGAGTATGCATTGATTACGGGGAGTTGAACAAAGCAACTTTGAAGGATCACTTTCCTTTGCCTTTTATTGATCAGGTATTAGATACATTAGCAGGTAAAAAGTACTTTTCATTTTTGGATGGTTTTAGTGGCTATAATCAAATTCAGGTAGCACCTGAAGATCAAGATAAGACCACATTTACTTGTCCATGGGGAACTTTTGCCTGCCGAGTGCTTCCTTTTGGGTTATGTAATGCACCAGCAACATTCCAAAGAGCAGTACTAGGAATTTTTTCTGATCTAATCCATGATTGTGTAGAGGTTTATATGGATGATTTTACAGTTTATGGTTATTCATTTGAAGAGGCATTAGAAAATTTGGAAAAAGTTCTCATAAGATGTAAAGAAACAAACCTTTCATTAAGCCATGAAAAATGCTTTATGATGTTTACTGAAGGGATTGTTTTAGGACATCATATTTCGGGAGATGGAATTAAAGTTGATAGATCAAAAGTTGAAGTCATCTCCAAGTTGCCTATTCCAAATTGTCAAAGAGATGTTAGAAGTTTTCTAGGTTTTACTGGTTACTATAGAAGATTTATAGAGAACTTCACTAAAATAGCATCTCCACTCTTCAAGTTGCTTACAAAAGACTGTGAATTTAAATGGGATCCTGATTGTCAATCCGCTTTTGAAACTTTGAAAACAAGAATATCTGAAGCACTTATCTTGAGAGGAACAAATTGGAAACTTCCTTTCCATATTTCTACAGATGCTTCAGATACAGCTCTTGGAGCTGTGTTGGGTCAAAAAGATTTAATTCCTTATGCCATTTATTACACCAGTAAAAATTTGACTCCCACAGAGTTGAATTATACTGTGACTGAAAAAGAGTTCTTAGTTGTTGTTCATGCAATTAATAAGTTTAGACATTACATAACAGGCTATGAAACTTTTATTCATACTGACCATTCTGCAATTAGATATTTAATGAACAAACCTGTTACTAATGGCAGAGTTACAAGATGGCTTTTACTTTTGCAAGAATTCAATATTACTGTGTTGGATAGACAAGGAAAACAAAATACAGTAGCTGATTTCTTGTCTAGGATTCAGAATACTAAAGAAGATTCTCCTGTAGAGGATAAGTTTCCTGATGAATACTTGTTTGCGGTAACTATTAAAAATCCTTGGTATGCAGATATTGCTAACTATTTGGTTACAGGGAAACTACCTTCACATTTATTTCCAAGTGAAAAACGAAAAATTATTCAGGAGAGTTCAAAATATTCATGGATTTCTAACGAATTGTTTAAAACGGGGCCAGATCTTGTGATCAGAAGATGTGTCAGGGAAGATGAAATGCCTGATATTCTTAAGGCATGTCATGATGAACCATGCGGCGGACACTTTGCGGAAAAAAGGACGGCCTATAAAATCCTTTCCTTGGGATATTATTGGCCTTCCCTCTTCAAAGATGCAAAACAATATGTCAAAAGGTGTGATAGCTGCCAAAGAGTAGGGAAACCTACCCTTTCAAATGAAATGCCATTGCAAACACAGGTACTCATTGAACCCTTTGAAAAATGGGCATTAGATTTCATTGGACCGATTAATCCACCATCGAAGCAAAAGAAGTATATATTGGTTTGCACTGATTATGTTACTAAATGGGTAGAAGCTAAAGCATTAGTATCTGCTACTGAAAATTCAGTTGTTCATTTTCTTTATGAGGATATTTTTACTCGCTTTGGTGTTCCAAGAGAAATTGTAACAGATCAAGGAGCCAATTCACATCAAACTTGGTGGAGAAGTTGATGGAAGAATACAAAATCAAGCACAGAAAATCTACTCCTTACCATCCACAAGCAAATGGTCAAGTGGAGTCCACAAACAAAGTTCTTGAAAGTATCATCACCAAAACTGTTCATCTACATAGAAGAGATTGGGCAGAAAGGCTTCCCGAAGCCTTGTGGGCCTACAGAACTACATGGAGGAATACAACAGGACATTCTCCCTATGAACTTGTTTATGGGAAAGAAGTCTTGCTCCCCATTGAGTTCCAAGTCAAGACCTTCAAGATAGCAGTTCAGTTGGGAATGGACTTATCAGAAGCCCAAAAACATAGAATGGAGCAATTGAATGAGCTAGATGAGATCAGACAAGAAGCAATTCTAAAAACTGATCTAGTTCAATATCAAAGAACTAAGTGGCATGAAAAATATATCAAAGAGAAGAAGTTTCAAGAAGGAGATTGGGCATTGTTATTTGACTCCAAGTTTAAAGACTTTCAAGGGAAATTTCAGACTCATTGGCTTGGGCCATATGAGATTGACAAGGTCTTTAACAATGGAGCTGTAAGAATCAAGACCATTGATGAGTTTCAAACTCCTCTTTTAGTGAATAGCCATAGATTGAAAGTTTATCATAAGCCACTCTCTAAAGAGGATTTTGTCAAGTTGTTTCAAGAAAGTTCTGCAATCAGGCTGGTACAGAAGAATCCTTCTTCTCTACCAAGCTAGTTTTTGTTTTTCAAGTTAAAAACAAAAAAGAAAAAAAAAAAGAGAAAAAAAATAAAAAATAAAAAAAAAAGAGAAAAAAAAATGGTATAAGCCTGAAAACCAATCATCGATTGGCAGTCTTATACAGAAAATATGGGGTGAAAATCAGGGACACCTGACACTCTATATTTTCCAAAAAAAATTTCTGTCTTTTATTTCATTTTATCTCACCACCCACTCCATTTCATTTCACTTCATTTCATTTCATTTCACTTCATTCCACTTCATCTCATCCATTCCATCAATAAAAATCTTTTTATGACCATTTCCATTTGGTCATTTGTCATTTGTTCATTTCTATTTCAGCCAAGTAATAGCTGTGTCAGTTTCCGCAGCTGACATCTGTTTCCGCAGCTGACTCCAGTTTCCGCAGCCAGAAGCAGATTCCGCAGCTGCTACTACTCTGTTTTCAAAAAGAATGTACAGTTAGTTGTTGTTTTCATAAAATCATGAAATAAAATGCGGGAGAGGATCAATGGGACATTCAAGACACTAATGAAGATCAATCAGTTGAAGACCAAGGGCAAGAGCAAGGATTCCAAAGGTATGAATAAAGTTTATTTCAAATAGTATAAAAGACACATTTTTATGTAATTTTAAACTATGAGCTCTACCCATAACGCACAATGATTATATTGACAGTCCGTAACCCTCCACGATCTCTATGTTATCCTCTTGCATTTATTCACAAACGGCTTCATTATTGAAATTCCGACTCTTACTCATGTTCAAATAGCCCACCGAAGATAATGATACGTATTTGAGTTGACAAAGGACTCTTACAAGCCGCATAACTCCATAATCATTGATTGAAACGTGTTCATATTTTTGACACAGCCACCAAAAATTCAAAATGCGGCCGAATGCATTACACTTTGTTAACTTCTTTGTCGTTTCTCTGTCGTGTTACAAAACCTCACTCTACTCATTCTCATTCCCTGTTTCACTCCATTCCGTTCCTTTTATTCACTCTCATTCCCGTATATTCACCCACAGTCTTATTCCATTTTGTGTATGGTGCTCATTTCCGTTTTGTGATAACATCCCCACGGCATTGTGCTCGACTCCGTGTATTCCATCGTTCCACTTCCGCTTAAAACCCTCACAGAGGCAAGCTGTGAAGCACAGAGAAGTAAAATGGGAAAATTATTAAGGGCAGTGCCGGAAGGACCGAAGTTCATAGAGGGATTTCCACAAGCAAAAGAGATGTTGAGAAAAGCTAAATGGCTGCGTTTTATTCAGAAATTCCGGGGTTACCACAGAGAAATTACCAAAGCGTTTGCAAGATCATTTGATGGCTCGGAAGCAGAAGTGGGAGACCTCAAGTTTTTGGTTAATGAAACATCAATAGCAGCAGCCACAGAGCTTCTTCAGGAAGGAGAACGGTGGTTCAAAAACAAAAGTATCAGTGATGAGGCATGGAGAACAATCCTCCGAAATCAAGGTATGGATATCACTGTTGTCAAAAGAGGAATTCCAGTGCATGCAATAAAAGATGAATGGGCCACTTTATTACTCATTGTTCAGAAATTTATCACATGTGAAGGCCGCTTTGGCTCTATGTACATGTATCTTACTAGGATATTGATGAATTTCCTTGAAAACCAAACTCTCAATCTTCCTTATTTCCTATTCAATAGCTTGAAGAAAATGGCTGTGACTGTGCAAAAACACTTAGGAGATGTAGAGCCTCATTTATATCATCATGGGCTTATAAAAATTTTGATTGAAAAGGAACTAAAAGAAAGAGAAGATACTTGGGAACAATTCTTAGTAAGAAACTTCTTTGAAGAACCTCAGGAAATTCCTGAAGGTAAACCAATTAGAAGGAGTAGAAGAAAGAAAATGGATGTTGAAACCCCAGTTGCTCCTACACAGGAAGTTCCCACAGCTAGCACAGCAAAAAGAAGTAGAAGGAAAAGAATAGTAGATGAAATCCAAGATACTTCTACTATTACTATGAAGAAAAATGATAGGGAAGAGAGATTGGTAAAAAGGAAGAAGAAGGAAATCAAAATTAAGAAGCCAATAATATCAAAAGGGAAAGAAATTGTTGAGGCTGTCCATAAAACCTCTTCTTCTGAAAAAGAAGATCACCAAATTATGTCTGAGAGATTAATTTTTCT
Organism: Pinus albicaulis; assembly: GCA_034641835.2. Classification (NCBI taxonomy): domain Eukaryota; kingdom Viridiplantae; phylum Streptophyta; class Pinopsida; order Pinales; family Pinaceae; genus Pinus; species Pinus albicaulis. Next base: position 119,476 of record JAXQQM020073847.1, read on the forward strand.
TCAAAAACAGTCATCTCTATCTAAGAAGGCAAAAACAGGAAAACAAGAACAAAAGGGTAGTGTACCACAGCATGTGAGGAGAAGTAGCAGGCTTAAGGGAAAACTAAGAAAAACACAAATTAAAGGTCCTCATTTCATTGATTTGGGTGAAGAGACATCTGAACAGTCTCCAACCGACCATAGTCCATTTCAGTCAGTTAGTGAACCTGACTCCTTTCACTCCCTATCAGACAATGAGTGTACTCCATCTTATTCTCAGCAAAATATTGATGAAAGTTCTCCTCAGCCAAATTTTGAACATAATTCTCCCTTGCAGCATTTTGAGGACAGTCCAATGAAGAAGACACCGGAAGTAGACCCCAAACAGCAGGAGGTCTATGAGTATATAGAATCCTTGGAGAAGGCAGCCACAGGTCCAAGCACCTCTTCTACTCAGCCTCATACATTGCAGGATGACTTGGTTCAGTCATTAAAACAAGAGATTTTTGAGCTTGAGCTTTTGAATCGGCATATCAAAAATGAAAATGAAACACTCAAAGAGCAAGGAAAACTGGACAAGATTATCCATGACAATACTATGTTACAGTTGGGTATTTGGCAAAAGAAAAATAAGAAGCTAAAAAGGAAATGCCAAAAATTGAGCAGAGCACTTGTGAATATCAAATTCAGGTGCCTCATGAAGAAACCCAGAATGATGGCAGTACCAAAGAAGAAGAGAAGGGGGTTAGATGTGTTGGCTGAAGTATCAAGGCACATGAATTGAGCAGAGAGTGTCAAAATTTTGGTTGCATGAGGACATGCAACACCTTCACAGTGGGGGTATGTTGAGTCCCGAATTTGTCTCTTTTCCATACACTTTTCCATATCTCTTTCACTCACCTAAACCTCCAAAATTGTCAATATCATGCGCAAAAGGGTATCTAACATGGTTTTTAATTATGTTTGTGTGTTTTCTATTTGATTTAGATTTTGTTCATACAGCTACGGAAACTTGTCACTTTCCGCAGCCGCTGCAACTTTCCGCAGCTATTTTGTGGAAATCAATGTTACAGGTGTCAACGAAGGAAACGAGCCACATGGGCAGGCTAGGAATGACAAGGACATAGTTCGTGTCCTATTGGTTCAATGAAATTCGTCAAGGAAAGCCGCGGTCAAAGCCATCCACGTGGAAGTCAACTGTGGAGTTCTATGTCGGCTGGACTCTGTTTCGTGGCATAGAAACATCCATACGGGCGTTTCCCAAGCTTGTGGAAGTTAATTGACATCTGTGCAAAGTTCTGGAGTTGAATTTAAGCGCCCACCTTCCATAGATCCGTTTCCCAAACATGGCCATACTCCTAAATCCGTGGCCTTCGTGGTCTACGTGTTGGCTGCTATCATAAACTTCGGGAAACAGTTACATTTTATTGCTTTATAAAGAGCGTTTGCATACGCACGTAGAGTTAGTGAATGTGAGTTGATAGTTGTTAGTTGTTAAGTTGATGTGCGTACTCTGTTATGTGGTGATTACGCTGCCTTGAGCCGTAATACCACCACTGTAATGACTTTCCTTTTAATGTGAAAAACTCTGTTTCATAACTTAATTCGTGTTTGAAGATTATACCAGAGCTGCGTAGAGGGCCCCTGCTCAGCCGAGGTTCTGTGTATTAATGTATATATTTTTCATTTCATTTCTTTAAGCAGTCATTGTATCATAACCCATTACATGTTCATATTTCATAGTTGTTTTATTTCTGTTCATACATTTCTGTAATTTCCATTGCATTCCTGTCTTTTATGTTTTTTTTATGATTGTTAAGACACTGATCAGTTTTCTTGTGCAGGTTTTAGGTAGACACCCCGGGGCATTTTCATAGTATTTTTGCTAATGATATGAAACTGATATTATTCTGCTGCTAGTTTTCTTTCACAGTCTTTGTTTAACTTCAGTTTTGTTTTGTGCATTTCAGTTTTGTTTATCTGATTCAATAGTTAAAATTAGACATATTAAGCTACGCATAGTGTCCTCAGCTACCTCCGAAAGCCACAGCTGGACTGATGGTGAGGGGCTGCATGATGAGATGTGTAGTTTAGTATTAGTTTCCTTTCTGCAAAATTAGATACATTAAGCTGCTCATAGCGTCTTCAGTTTCCTCCGAAAGCCACAGCTGGACTGATGGTGAGGGGCTGCATGATGAAGTGTGTAGTTTAGTATTAGTTTCTTTTCCGCAAACTTAAATATATTGAATCATGAATGACATCTTCAATTGCCTCCGAAAGCCACAGCTGGACTGATGGCGAGGGATTGAATCATGTGTGTATGGTTTAGTATTAGTTTACTTTCTGCAAATTAAATATCAGTTACACAAGTTGTTTATGATGACTTCCGCAAGTCATAGCTGGTCTAATGATGAAGGGTCAGAAAATGAATTGATGTAATCTGGTTTAGATTTCTTTCATTGCAATTTTGAATTTCCATAAGCATAGTTTATTTTATGTTCAGTTGGCAGCAAGAATAGTTTAGTTTTCATATTCACTAGTTTCTTGTTTTGATTCATTAGATTAACAAGCACTTTCCATTTCAGCAGTTTACTTTCTTTTGTCATTGTAATTTCAATTTGCTTTTGAAGTTTCGAGATTGGT